>JAABOM020114699.1:0-64233 GCA_011800125.2 Solanum clarkiae | reverse complement strand
AAAGGGGGTGGGGGTCGGGGGTGGGTGGGTTGTAACAACTAAGAAAAGTAATCCTAAACTAAGACAAGTGTGAAATCAATATGAAAAGTAATTGGGGTATTGTGTTTCCCATGAGTCCCTAACTTAGTATGACCAGATAATCAAATTCTTTTCTAGTGTGTAGCATGCAGAACGGTAAGTTAAGTTTACCAAACCCTTGGATCCAGGCGAGTGGTAAATTTCACTACGTGATCTGATCTATCCCCGCAGTGTGATATTATTAACCCTTACCTATTATTCCAGTACAACTTCCTGTTGGCCCAATTTGGTTGATTAGACGAGAAACATCAAGCGAATTCTGTTAATTAATCTCTTTTCCTATTCATAACTACCTCGATCCAGTTAGTAATACTAGGCGAGTTCTAATGTTGGCCATCATTAAAAAATATTCAAACCGAAGAGAATTAATTAATATATGCATGTACACTTTTCAAGAATTACGAATTATCCAGTTTTACCTTATTAGTTCTTCATTGTTACCGCAACCCTAGTTGTGAATTTAGCTACTCATTATTAGTGTAGATGCAAGAATCATGAATTTGAATAATATAATTGAGCACTTACACAATAGAATTAAAAATAATAAATCCAAACTTTCCACCAAGAATCACAAGATTGAATCAAAAGCACAAAATAATGTTTCACAATGTTCTTCTATTGTTCTCTCAAGTTCCGTCTCGTTCTCTCTGAAAAATAACCTAAAAAATCTATTTATAGTGTTTAAAATATAAAACCAAAACGAATAAGAGAACTAGATCGACAGGCTCTATGGGCACTTCTACGGGGGCTATAATGTTCTAAGGTCCATAGACGGGGCTTCATGGACTTCATCTTCAATTCTAGGGCAACTTCTACGATACCCATCTACTTTATACGGCCTGTAGGGGGTTTCGTCTGATGACTTTTCAGCAACTCCCTACTTTCTGATCCTCAGGGCATAATACAAAGTCTACGACTCGTCTGCATGTTCGTAGACTCAACTTCAGAAAATCACCTTTCATTGAGATTTTGTACGCAACCCACTCTACGGCCCGTGAAATTTTCCATGACCCATAAAAGGTCTCGTGAAACCTCAATTTCTGAAAAATTTGCACACTTAGCCCAAAAATCAAGCCAACGCTAAAATTCTGCAAAACAAACATAAAAGCACATCAAATCTACTAATATCGCTATGAGGACACAAAAAATTCCAAGTTTACGCATCAAAAGTGCTGGATTTTGACAGCAAAACAACACCCTCAACTTAAAATTATTGCTTGTGCTCAAGCGACGGCCTCAATCTACATAAGCAACATAGTAACACACAGATCTTAATGTCATGGCATACATCCTATCAAACTCAAGTACAGATACCCACACCACTTTAAAAGTACATCAGCTAGCTATCAAGCAAACCAATACAGATCAACATATGTGAGAGCGCAACTATGACAAACAAGACAATTATCGACAAACAACAATCGCTATGTTAGTACAATGTCAACAATGCAATACAAGTGCCCTCACAGAAAGAAGTCTCATATCCCTCTTACAATCATATTTTCAGATTCAATGTTTGGGACTATGCACAATCACTCACTCTCACAAAAAATATTCAGATACTATGCTCAATACCGTATGCTTGCCCCTATACTCATGACTATGACTTTTGACTACTTGAACTAGGATCACTTTAGGATTTTATTGGCTTGTGACGTAGGCTCAAGGGACTTTGGTATGATGTTTTGGGAACATAGTGACTAAATGCACTGCATTTTTCTATATTTTTGCCCTATCAACGCTGTCATTTCTCACCTCATCCCCCCTTTTCTCTATTTCAAGCTTTTTTGGGTGCTTTACTCTCATTTTTTTTTCTTTTTGCCTTCTGTTTTCACATCATTTTTCTTTTTATCTTTTTTTGATTAGGCATCACTCATTTTTCTTGCACCTAGAACACATTTTTACCCCTCTTTTCATATATCACTAACTTTTCCCTCATTTTGTGTTTACCCTTACTCCAACCACCCTTAACTTAGGATTTTAGCCTGAGTCGAGGAGTACAATATCTAACCTAGGAACCAAGGCCACTTTTGGTAGCCACCTTTAACTTAGGCTTTTTGCCTCAAACAAGGTGCACAATGTTCAAGGAAGGACCAGAGCCAATTTCAGGATTTTACATCTAATAAGGCTAAGTAACTTGGGTTTTTACAAAGAATAGGGTACATGTCAAGCTCAAACATTAGGATCAAGGGATTTACACATTTGGTTGGTTATCTAGCATAAGTGAACTATTATGAACAACGACCTAAGATCCTTTCCTAACCAACTAACTTAAAGTCTAAGTTCGAGTATCAGGGCAAGTTCTGCTTGAAACATAATATATGAATTTAGCAAAGAAATCTCACACTCACATGACACTGATTACACTATCAATAAAGACTCTCAAATCATGCTTTTCATCTCAATTCATCCTCACTTATCATAACAAGCACAGTCAACAATCAAACATGCATGGTTGCTATCAAGACTAACTAACAAATTTTGGTGGGTATCATTTTTCACACTAAAACACAAAGACAAACATATTCCATACTTATCAGTACTACATGCTACTAATACTACCTACACATCCTAAACATGTTGGTTCAACATAAATTGAATATCCATGGGGAAAAAGAACATAGACAAGAAAACCCCTAGAATTCTAAATTTGAGATAGTTATAGGCCAAGGTTACTCAGACTTCACTGAGGCCTATAACTACCCACAACCCATTGAAAAAGAGTTTCATTGTCCTCAATGCACAAAAATAGAATATAAAACACAGGGGTCAAAAAGAACATTCCTAGGTGCCTAAGCGCCAGTCTCTATGTTGGGTTGCATCTCAAGCATCGCCTGATTTGCTGTCGCAGCACAACATAGGTAACTTGGGTACTCAGACTTCAATAAGTGGCCATGCTTCCACTGTTTTAATTTCTTCCACATTGCCAAGATACATCTTGACTCTTTGGTCATTCACTTTGAATTTTCCACCGTTTCTCTTCTCCAACTCAATGGCTCCACAGTCAAAGAAATGTGATACCCTAAAGGGTCCCAACCATTAGGACTTGAGTTTCCTAGGGAACAACTTTAGCTTATATTTGTATAGCAACACTAAGTCTCCTGGTGTGAATTTGACGATTCTCTATGCTACGATAATGCTGCAGCTTCATCCTTTGATTGTATAAGGTGAGCTCTCATATGCCCTCAAATGAAATTTATCAAGCTCATTGAGTTGGCTCAGCCCAGAGTTTGTCACATCATTCCAGTCCAGATTCAACTTTTTAGTGCCCACATCGCCTTATGCTAAAGCTCCACCGGCAAGTTACAGAGTTTCATAAAAATAAGTTGGTAAGGGTGCATGCCTATAGGGATTTTGAATGCAGTATGGTAAGCTCATAATGCGTTATTAAGCTTCCGTGACTAATCTGTACGATTTTCATTCACAGTCTTGGATAGAATCTATTTGATCTCCCTATTGGACACCTACACTTTTCTACTTCTCTGAGGGTGGTAGGGTGTTGCCACCCAATGCTTTAACCCATATTTTTCAAGTAGTGCCTTGAATAATCTGTTGCAGAAGTGAGAAACTCTATTGCTAATGATCGTTCGAGGGGTGTCGAACCTTGAGAAGATGTTCCTTCTCAAAATGCTTTGACAGTTTTGCCTCTATTGTTGGGGAGAGCAACTGCTTCTACCCATTTTGATACATAGTCCATATCCACCAAAATATATTTGTTCCTATGCGAGCTAACAAATGGACCTATGAAATCTACTCCCACACATCGAATAATTCAATCATGATAATGTTGTTTAGAGGGAGCTCGTGCTTACGGGAAACACCCCTTCTCTCTAGCATCTATCACATGGTTGGGCATAGTTGTGAGCATCTTGGTGGATGGTTGGCCAATAGTAGCCATACTGTAAGATTTTATGTGCTTTCCGTACTCCACTATAATGCCCACCTACTAGAGATAAGTGACATGCCTATAAGATACTCATTATCTCGACCTCTGGAACCCAACAACAAATAATCCCATCTGTGCAGATGCAAAACAAGTATGGGCCATCCGAAAAGAACTTCCTCACATCAAACATGAACTTGTGGCGCCTGTGTATATTCAAGTCTGGCAGCACAATTTCTCTAAACAAGTAGTTTCTTCATCTGCAAACCATGGTATCAAATCAAGGGATGCTGCCAACACTTTCTCATCTAGAAATGAATCATCCATATCCAACCCATTATCGAACTTTGCCATGGCTCCATCTTCTTATCTGGAGAGGTGATCTACAACTTAATTTCTGGTCCCCTTTCAGTCGATAACATCGAAGTCAAACTCTTAGAGAAAAAGTACCTGTCAAATCAATCTTGGTTTTGCATTCTTCTTTGCTATCAAGTACCTCAATGCGGAGTGGTATGTGTGCACAATGACTTTGGTCCCTAAGAGGTATGACCTAAATTTTTCGAACGCAAAGACCACTTTAAGTTGCTCATGTTTAGTGACAGTGTAGTGCTTTTGGGCTGCATTTAGGGTTTTGCTAGCGTAGTATATGATATGTAATATCTTCTCTTAGCGCTGTTCCCAAACTACACCAAGTGCAGCCCTACTTGCATCACACATGATTTCAAAGGGCTTTGACTAGTTTGAGCTACAATAATGGGAGCCAAAATCAACTTCTGTTTCAATCTTTCAAAGGCTTTTAGGCATGCTTCGTCAAATGCAAACTTAGAATCCTTCTCAAGTAGCTTGCACAAGGGATGTGCAATTTTAGAGAAGTCCTTTATAAAGAGCTTATAGAATCCTGCATGGCCTAAAAAGCTTCTCACATCCTTTACAGAGATGGGTGGGGGAGGCTTCTCAATCACCTTCACTTTAGCTCTATCAACTTCAATTTCCTTTATGAAGATTCTGTTCCCCAATATAATACCCTCCTTCACCATGAAGTGACACTTTTCCCAATCTAGCACCAGATGGCATTCTTCACATCTCAACATGCAAGCGCTTCAACCAATCCTCAAATGAGTCACCCACCACACTCAAGTCATTTATGAAGACCTTGATAGTGTCCTCCACCATGTCTGAGATTGACTCGTTCCTAGCATTTGGGACCACGGTGATACGCCCCTTCTTTTTAGAACACACTGAACTGGGCTCGCCTATTCACTATCGGCGATTAGATAGATCACGCATGCATCTACCCACTTAATGATTTCCTTGTGCATGACCTCTTACATGGGGGAGGGATGGGGGTTTAGATATCATTAGTACTCAATACTCAGCTTGTAGTCCTTGACCAATTGGATTTTGTGAGTACATACCCCGGGAGAGATACCAATGACATCTCCAATCGTCCACCCAATGGTCCTTTTGAACTGCTTAAGTACCATGACCAAAGCATTCACTTGTTCATTATTCAAGTCCGCAACAACTATGACTGGCAAGGTGTTGTTGGCGCCCAAAAAAATCATATCTCATATGGGATGGAAACTCTAGCATCGGTGACTCCTCAATGGATGGTTTAGTAGGTGGAGACTCTCAATTCTACAAGTCCAATTCCAGCTTAGTTTGGCATCTAGGGGCGTAAGATACCCCCAGTGCTTTTACTGTCTTCTCATAGTTTAGGATGCCATCACCCTCAAAGTTCATCAACACTGCTTCTAGGGTGTTGATACCCAATCTCTCCTTAAGTGGTACCTCTGGCTCTGACCTTTAAATCATCATCCTTCTTTGCATGTGATATCACCCAAGTTACACCTTATTTTTAGAGGATAAAGCGATCATTATCAAGAAATAGAACCTAACCAATGTTAGGATTGAACCAACAGGGAATACTAGACTGAATACAAATTCAGCAATAAGCAATTTGAGTAGTTAACCGACTCAATTCCCCAAAGGAGGGGGGTTGCAATAATCAATGAGAAAAATAAACTATCACAAGAGAAAAATCAATAATAGAGAGCAACTAGGGTATTGTGTTCCTTATGATTCCCCAACTCAGTATTCCTGGATAACCTAATTCTTATCTAGTGTATAGCATGCAGGACGGTAATTTAAGTTCACCAAGCCCTTTGGTTAAAGGTGAGAGGCGAATTTCACTAGACTTGGCCCATATCTATTGTGTGCATTACTAACCATTACCTATAAGTCCCAGTACAACCTCCTCTTGGCCCAATTTGGTAGATTAGACGAGAATACATCAATCGAATCCTGTTAATTAATCTCTTTTTCTATTTATTACTACCTTGCCCCAGTTAGTAACACTAGCCGGATTCTAATATTGGCTACCACTAAAAAACATGCAAACCTCAGAGAGTTAATTAATACATGCATATATACCTTCCGGGAATTGTGAATTGTCCGATTTTACTTTGTTAGTTCTTCATGGTTCCCACAACCCTAGTTGTGGATTTAGCTACTCATACTATGTGTAGATAATGAGATTATGAATTGTAAAGACATAACTAAACACTTACACAATTGAATTAAGATCAAGTAAATTCGAAGTCAATGAAAATCATAAGCTTGAAGATTGAATTAAAGCACAAGTGTTTCAAAGACTCACAATTAACCACACCTATTCCACTTGTTGCCACGGACCATCATCTCCCCCTTGGGAGATAACCACCACTCTATCATCTTTCCACCTAAAACTTCTAAACTCTAATAAGGCGGGATCAAGGCCTTGCTTACACTAGACCTCCTCAACCAAAGAAGATTGGAACCACCAAGAACACTATACTACCATTCTCAACTTCCCTCAACCTAACTTCCAATCTAACCAACCGATGGACCCGACTAGTCTCCTCCTTGCCACCATTATCCACACACACTAGGCTACTTAGAGCACCAACAACAATACTAGCCTTAATGGAGAAACTAATGCACACCCATACCATAATCCTTAAGGAGCTCTAACCACCTCCTTGTTACCCACCATTTACACTCATCATATTTAACAAATAACCTCTCATCTCCCAAGACTTGCAACACTACCCCCAAATGATTCACAAGCTCTAAATAAATCAATACTTCATTACTAGAGGCTACCACAACCACATCAAGGTACGATTTTAAGACCCTATTCTAGGGACCCACAAACGTAGGCAATGCATAAATTAACCAAACAACTCTACCAATAATAATAATGCTCACTTGGGGATAAAACTCAAACCAAAGATCAATCTTAATGAAGTGTCTAACCCCTTGTACTTAACCCCATAGATCAACCATCCTCAACTATCATATTACAACCTTACGGGTTCTACACTCATTAGAAACATGCTATGCAAGTAGCCCAAATTATCCCAAGACCTCCAACACATCAAGCTAAGTTCATCTAAGATCACAAGACTAGACTTCTATGCAATAAGAACAAAGGGGAAACCCTTCGAGATCAATTGAACCTTAAGACAAGAATAGACCTACCTCTTTTGTTACCATTTGACAACCTCCCACTCAATGACGTGTTCACTAGGGAGTTGGAATCTAACTCTATGGGTCCTACCACCAAAGGAGACACAACATGCATGCAACTATTTCATTCCAAGTACAACATCAAAATCCACTGCATCAAATCCAACAAGCCACAGGGCAAGACCTAAAGCAATATGAACATGGATCAACACCTATGAACTTTCTAGCAACAATATACCCAACCAAAAGGTAAACACCAAAGGTTCGCATAACAACTTGGGGCACAAAAGAGGCCCACTAGCAACCAAAAGAATAAAACAGACACAATGGCAGATCGGCCCCTAATGATGGTCACGCTCCAATAAGAAAGCGGTGGCTATCAATAATTAACCTACCCGAGGTTAGGGTCGAATCCATAGGGAATACAGGGCTTGACTACAGGATTTCACTACTAATCATTTCTAATATCTATCTAAAAAGGGTTTTTTTTTGTGATTCAAAAATAACATAAAATAAATGCTAATTAGAATACAGAAAAATGCTCAATTTTGGAACAACTTGGGAATTGTGTTTTTCATGGTTCGTTGACTCAATTACCCTAGATAACATAACTACGATTTGGTGAATCGCATGCAAGACGGTAACTTAGGTTCTTTCAGCCCTCTTGTGAAGGTGAAAGTTGAATTCCACCATGGTGCTTAGTCGGCTACCATGGCGTGCCAACTAATCGTTACCTATTGTCCTAGTCAATCTCCCTTTAATCAGGTTTAGTTGATTAGACGGGAACACATCAGCCGAATCCTGTCATCTACTTCCCTTTTCCTATTTGTCACTATCTCGGATGGGATCGTGATAGTAGGCATGGTTTGGTGTTGGACACCACCAAACAACATTAATCATGAAGGGAAATAAACAATACATGCAAAACCCTAATTATAAGTATGCACAAAACCTAGGTCATTTCAAGTCAACTACCCATGGTTCCCACAACCCCAAGTTGTGGGTGCTTACCTACTCATGGCTAAAGCAAAATACATAAAAATGCAAATAAGAGACATAGTTAAGAGTTTCACCAATAATAATGAAGGAAATAGGCACCACAAGTTGCAAAGCCACAAGCTTGATTTATCAACAATGCATACAAAGCAAGATTTCCAATTTTCCAAAATGAGTTTTTCAAGAAAGAACAAATATAAACTACTCTAAAACCTAGGAAAAACTTCAAAAATATCTTGTAATAGTGTCTCTAGTCCTCCGTTGCAAAATAACCTAACTTAAACTATATATAGTGTGTACAAAAAACCCTAAAAAATTTGCACAAAAAAGACAGCTAGCAGCTGATAAGTTTCGCAGTTATGACTCGTAGGGGAACCTACGAGTCGTAGTCGGGGTCTCGTATCAGGATATTGGCATCTTGGACTGAACTAGTATGAATCATAGGTACGAGTCATTTCTTGGGCTACAACTCATATGTTGATCTCGTAGTCTTGGTCTTCGATTTTTTGGTCCAATATTTTGGCTCTCTGATTCTTGCTATGAGTCCACCTGTATGAGTTGTAGAGTGTCTTACGACTCGTAGGCAGGACTCGTAGGAGTGACCTTCACTTGGCAGATTTTTAATTTTTGGTCTCTGATTCCTGCAATGACACAACCTACAACTCATAGTATGAGCTTCGACTCGTAGGTGGGCTCGTATGGCCTATGCTTCAGCAAAATCTGTAACTTTTCTTCAAAATCATGCTAACCTAACTTTTCTGCAAATTAACACAGAAACACATCAAAATACTAAAAGTGGCTTTGAGAACTTACAAAACCCCTTGTTTTAGGTATCAAATGTGTTGTATTATGGCAGCACATCAACACCCTCAACTTGGAATTGTTGATTGTCCTCAAGTGACGACTCAATCTACATAGACAAAGAGAAATACATAGCAACTATGGTTCAGGTACCCAACTACCATTTTCAAAACAGGATTGTAAAATTATTTAGCAAATAGGAACATAATGGGATGCCTGGCAATCCAACCATGATAAGCTAAGGAGCATCAACCTTCCATAATCACTGGCATAGTCATATGCTAATCAAGTAGTGCAAATGCCCTCACTAGAAAGAAGTCCCTTATACTCACTCAAGCACATTCAGAAATCAGGGACCGATGAAGCATTCTCACTCTCATAATTAAAATTCATGTAAATGAATAACACCATAAGCTTGTCCCTGTACTCATTTTTTTTTGGTTTGGTTCAAAAGTGGATTGGGATCACTTTAAGGACTTATTGGCTTGTAACATGGGCTCAGGGAGCTTTGGTATGGTATTTCGGGCAAATAGTGACTAAAATCTATCCTTGAACTGTGTGTACCAACACGTTTTGATTTCATACTCCAACCCTTTCACCAACTCCTCCCTTATTTCCCCCTTTTAAAGCTTTTCCCAGGCTTATTCTTTCACTCTTCAGTTGTGCCTTCATTTTGAACTCATTTTTTGCTAATCTTTTCAACTTAAGGCGCTCTTTTTCTTTCTTTTTCTTCACCTGACTCATGATTATTCATTTTCTTTCTTTTCACCTCAACTAACTATCTCATTTTTGTTACTTTACCACAATAAGGGCCACCCTCAACTTAGGATTTTAGCCTAAAGTGAAGTACACAATATCTATGCTTCAAACTAGGGCCACCAATGCAGCCACCCTCAACTTAGGCTTTTAGCGTCAATCAAGGTTCCCATGTTCAAGGATAAATCAGGGCCAATATCAGGTTATTTCATCAAACAAGGTGAGGTTAGCAAGGTGTCAAGAAAAAAATATGAGTACATGACAAGCTCAAACATTTGTAACAAGGGTTCACTAGTTCATTTGGTAGGTCATTTAGGCAAAAGTGGACTTACTATCAGAACAAAGGCCTAAGATCACTTCTAAATCAACCAATTCGCCAAACCAATCTCAGAGTACTAGGGAAAGTTCTGAGTACATACAACGATACATGAGTGCATTAAAATAATCTCACACAAACATGGCATTTGCATCTACAATTAAGTATAGACTCACAGGTCATGCTTTCAGTCGCATCTTACCTTCACAATATCAGAACAAACATAGCATATACTCCAAAAATGTATGAATGCATCAATAATCACAACCTCTAAAATTTTGAGGGTACCCAATTTTGCATCAAAAGTTTAAAGGAAATCTAAGAACTATATATGCCAAAAGATATTGTTACTATGCTTTTACAAATTATTTATACTTCTAAGATATGCCGGGTCAATAGAATATTAAACATCTACAAGGAAAAAGAAACACGAAAACCTTGGGATCAAAAATAGGGGAAGTTATGGACTTGAGGCTACTCAGACTTCATCTTAATCCAGAACTTTCACCACCCCACCAAAAGATGATTCTTTGTCCTCAAAGTAAAGACAAAAACAAAAACAAAACACTATAATATAGAAATATATACATAGATTCATTTAAAACCGAAAATAAACATCCAAAGTAGAAGTAAAAATAACATTTAACATAAACATGATTAAAACACAACCAAAAATCAACATAATAACAAGATTGTCTGGAAAGAGAATAAAGTATCCAATATGTCAAGATAAGAACTGGGGTCAACAGAATTTCAAACATATTGGTGCCCATGCACCAATCTTGGTCTAATCAGAGGGGTCCTAGGGCTGTCTCTCCTCCTCTGCTGCAGTGCTGGAAGTACCCTCTCTAGGCGGGATGTGCTGTGCTCTCTCTCTGTGCATAGCCGCCAACCTAATCGACTCCTACACCACCTCCTTTAATATGGGCTCCTCCTCCAGTCGCGGCTTCTTCAAGGCCAGCTCTGGGCCAGCATGCTCAAGAGGCCTCTTCCCTTGAGTGTTCGGACAGTCGGCGAGCCAATCAAAAGCCTCATCCTCTCCTTGTGCTACCTCTGAGGCTGGAATAGGGGCTGCCAACAACTGTAATAAATTCACCTTGAAGTTGGCCAACTCCTCAGTGAATGTACTCACATTGGCATGCCTAGCTCCCTTGAGTCTCTTCTGAACTCTTGCCTCAAATGCATTGATCCTTCCCTCCATCGCTCAGGATCTCTCAGCAACTAAATCTCTGGCAAATACCTCTATCCTCTCCTCGCCAGATTGGGAAGAGCTATCTCCTCCATTTGGTACCCCAGGTGATTGTGCTTGTGGTAAGGGCATGCTAGCCTCAGGATCAAGGTGCACATTCATTTCTTCATTTGACTGCTCATCCTCAGATGTGTCATCCCTTGGTTAGTATCCTGGGGGTAGGGCAACCACCCTTCGCCCTCTTGGAGACATTGTCTTAGGTTAGATTTAGGATGTAGGTATGACTCGTAGGATGATCTACGAGTCGTAGTCTTCACTCGTATCTTGTTCCAGAGATGCTTTGAAAATTCAAATCAGGGTCATGAAACCACCACCATGACTTGTAACAGGTGCTGCGAGTCATAGGTGAAACTTGCATGAAAAGAGTTCAGGCATCTTGGACAACTTCCCCATTCTAGGAAAGGCCACTATGACTCGTAGAGAAACCTATGACTCGCAGTGGATCTTCGTAGTAGAAACCAGAGAGCCTGACGGGTGTCTTTAATCTTTCACAAAGATTGACAAACAGCTCAAAGAGGCATTAAAGGTTACAATCACAAGAGCATAGATAGTGTAGCAATGAGCATAAGTACCATATATTACCTATCGTATCAAAACAAAGTACGACTTCCTCAATAGTTCAAAACTCACCTAAACTTTTATCACATCAAAGCGTACGAGCAAATACACTACACTACCCCCAACTCAACAATTTCAACCCACATAAGGTTCATTATAATCCATAAAATAAGCAACACATGTACATAGTCATAATATTAGATAACAAATTCACCAATCATGAACAACATTCCAGACTCAACCTTTTTAAGAGATATTAACATTTATATAACTCATGTTCCTTCCTATCACAAGCACTTTTGCATGGTTATACTAATCATGATTTCAAGGCTTCCATTCACTCATCCATAAAGCAAGGATTTTTGATAAGCACAATTTGACTGCGAAAACCTACCAGGTGAATGAATGAATGAACAGGAGAAGAAAGACCGGATGAGTCTGTTAGTGCGTACTTGGCTTGCTGGGGGATCTTAGTGTGCATTAACTAGTGAAAAGGAATGGTGGGGGAAGATTATAAACTGAAAAGGAACACTTTTCAAAGGAATATGAAGAGCCAAGAGATATTTGTCTCTTCATATTCCCAACGGCTCGTCCTTTGAACTTCCATAGATTTATCTTGCGAGACATTAACTATGAGTCGTATGATGCTTATGACTCATAGGTCCTAATATTGTAGTAGACCAAACACTTGGAAAAATTTTGATTTCATACCTGAGCACTACGAACCCTACTTACGACCCGTAGGGGGTCCTACGAATCGTAAGGTTGACTCGTAGTGTGGGTGCCATTTTTTGATACTCACTGTTTCTCTATACGAGGCATGACTATGACTCGTGACGATAACTACGACTTGCAGGCCTACTCGTAGAAGCTGTTTCATAGCATGATTTATCCATTCTTCAGCTCTTGATTTGTTCCTGCAGCCCCGCACTTAAGATACACCAAATAACGATTGATGCAACTGGTTCAAAGTCTCAACAATTTCAAACACATATTAACTTACTAATCAACAATTAAAATATGGTAACGTATCTATAAATAAAACAACACACAAAAGATGCTTGGGTTGCCTCCTAAGAAGAACCTTATTTAATGTCGTGGCTTGACTCAGTCATTCATGAGTACTCAGACTTCCTCATGAGCTCCATCACTGCTTTTTCTACTTCTCCTTTGTTCATCTTGTACTGCCTCTAGTTGCTCAGCAAGTTGCTCAATCCTATCACCCGGACTTTGCATTGATATGGTTTGTTGTTCCACTTTGTAATTACATTTGAGGACGCCGAACTTTATCTCTGTGACAATGTCATCTTGCTCATTCACCTTGATTAGGACTTGTTCTAGCATATGCTCAATCCAAGTCAGTTTATCAGTAATACAGTATTGGTGGGGTAACCTTGTCAAATAAGCCACATTTTTGCTTTTGGATTCGTTAGCGGCTCCCGTAAATGCACTAGTTGTTGGGCAAGATTGCCCGTGAAGGGGTTGTTATGCTTGGGCAATTTCAGATAACTTGTCCATGTTCTCAGTGATCTCATTAAAAGATTTTCTTAAGAACTCCCAGCAAGCC
This sequence comes from Solanum clarkiae, assembly GCA_011800125.2. Classification (NCBI taxonomy): domain Eukaryota; kingdom Viridiplantae; phylum Streptophyta; class Magnoliopsida; order Solanales; family Solanaceae; genus Solanum; species Solanum clarkiae. The sequence goes on along the minus strand of JAABOM020114699.1, from coordinate 50,519 downwards.
CCTCCAAATAATACGTTAGCCTGCCATTATTGCTCGGAGGTCAATGCTCGGTAGAAGCTAGCCACCAATTCATCATCAGTCAAACCATGGTTCTGGCTTGTTACCAAGCATTGCTTGTATCTCTCCCAAGCCACCACCAAATGTTCTCTTGGCACTCGCTTGAAGTTACAAATGTTGTCCTGAACTTTCTATTTGTTGGGTCTTTTGTAGAAATGCCTGAGGAAAACCCTTCGCACCTCTCCCCAATCTGCGCATACATCTGTGGGTGTATGGAACACCATTCCGATGCTTCGACTCTTAGGGTCATGGGAAACATCTGGAGAACTATAGCATTCAAAGTAGGGTGCCCTATCCCGAGTACCTCCCTGAGGGTGGACGTGAATTGTTGCAAGTGGGTTTGGGGGTTTTCAGACTCTTTCCCATAAAAGAGGACAACCTTTGCAATGTTTCCAGTAGGTCTCCAGTGATATAGAACTTTCGTTCAGTCATGGTGCCAGCTAACCTGCACCCAAAAATCAACTAACAAAAACAATAGAAAAAGTAAAATACAGGAGAATCTAGAAATTAACACTAGAATTAACTAATAGTGAAATCAAATCAAACTTAGTCGTATTCAACGACAATGACGCCATAATTTTATGATGATGATCACGCTCCAATAAGAAAGTGGTCGCTATCAGTAATTAACCTAACCGAGGTTAGGATCGAATCCACAGAAAATACAGGGCTTGACTACAATATTTCACTACTAATCATTTCTAGTATCTATAACTAAAATCTCTAAAAGGGGGGGGGGGATTTGTGATTCAAAAACAAAATAAAATAAATGCTAACTAGAATATGGAAAAATGCTCAATTTTGGGAACAACTTGAGAATTGTGTTCCCCATAGTTCATTGACTCAATTACCATAGACAACATAACTACGATTAGTGAATCACATGCAGGATGGTAACTTAGGTTCATACATCCCTCTTGTGAAGGTGAAGGTCGAATTTCACTATGGTGCTTGGTCGGCTACCATGACATGCTAACTAACCGTTACCTATTGTCCCAGTCAACCTACCCTTGGTCAGGTTTGATCGATTAAATGGGCACACATCAACCGAATCCTGTCATCTACTTCTCTTTTCCTATTCGTCACTACCTTGGTCGGGATTGTGATAGTAGGCAGGGTTTGGTGTTGGCCACCACCAAACAACATTAACCATGAAGGGAAATAAACAATACTTGCAAAATCCTAATTATAAATATGCACAAAACCTAGCCATTTCAAATCAACTACCCATGTTCCCACAACCCCAAGTTGTGAGTGCTTAGCTACTCATGGCTAAAGCAAAACACACAAAAATGCAAATAAGAGACATAGTTGAGAGTTTCACCAATAACAATGAAGGAAATAGGCACCACAAGTTTCAAGCCCACAAGCTTGATTGATCAATAATGTGTACAAAGCAAGATTTGCAATTTTCCAAAATGAGTTTTTCGAGAAAGAACAAATAAACTACTCTAAAATCTAAGAAAAGCTTCAAAAATATCTTAGAGTAGTGTCTCTGGTCGTACCCTTCAAAATAACCTAACTTAAACTATATATAGTTTGTACAAAATAACCCTTAAATTTGCACAGAAAAGATAGTTGGCAGCTGATAAGTTTCACAGTTACGACTCGTAGCCTACGAGTCGTAGTTGGGGTCTCGTATCAGGATCTTAGCATCTTAGACTGAATTGGTATGACCCATAGGTACGAGTCGTTGCTTAGGCTACAACTCATATGTTGATCTCATAATTTTGGTCTTCAATTTTTCGGTACAACATTTTGGCTCTTCGATTCTTGCTACGAGTCTACCTGTACGAGTCGTAGAGTGTCTTACGACTCGTAGGCTGGACTCGTAGGAGTGACCTTCACTTGGTAGATTTCTGATTTTTGGTCTCTGATTCCTGCAACGACACAACATACAACTCGTAGTGTGAGCTACGACTCGTAGGTGGGCTCATATAGCCTATGCTTCAGCAAAATCTGCAACTTTTCTTCAAAATCATGCCAACCTAACTTTTCGGCAAGATTAACACAAAAACACATCAAAACACTAAAAAGTCGCTTTGAGAACTCACAAAATCCCTTGTTTTAGGCACCAAATGTATTGTATTATGACAACACATCAGCCCCAATAATGCACACACATCTAAGTCAAGGAAACTTCAACATACCGGTAGCAAAATCGAGCGCCCCATCTACCTTTTGCCTCCTTTGAAGAGCATAGAACTAATTACGTCTTGGAGAACCCCCTTTATCAACTTCACCACCCTTACCCTTATTATGCTTACGAGGACAATCATTTATTTTACGACCCATCTCCCCACATCTATAACAAGCATCAGTATCTCTCAAGCATGGGCCGTCATGGCATCTACCACACCTTGGGCATCTATCATAAGGCACCATAACCCTTCTTTCCTTGAGAGTCCGGAACTTTCCTTCAAAATGGGCCCTCTTGGCCTCCTTAGACCTCTTCTTCCTCATCTTTTTTTCCTCCAATTGTTCATCATAATTCATCAACGGGACAAATCTATGTCACCAATCAATATAGTGGATCGACATTCCTCACTCACCAAGTCGGAGACACCCATCACAAATTTATTCATCCTAACCCTTGCATCGGACACCGATTGAGGAGCATATTTCAAAAGTTGGGTGAATTTGAGGGCATACTCCCTCATACTCATTGCACCTTGTTTCAAGTTCATGAACTCCACCAATTTAGCTTTCCTAAGCTCAAGTGGGGAGAATCGATTAAGAAAGGCCACTTTGAACTCTTCCCATAGAACCACATTACCATCTTCCTTCTCCCCCTTCCATTGATCATACCATATTTGGGCTACCTCTTTGACTTGGTACGCCGCCAAATCTGCCTTTTCGTTCGGCCCAACACCCATGATAGTCAAAATCTTGTAGACCTCATCAATGAACTCTTGTGGATCTTCATCTACTTTGACCCATAAAACACCAGAGGATTCATCCTCATGAAGTCCCTTACCCTAGCTCTAGGGGTAGTAGCATGATGGGCTTGGGCCCCTTGGTTGACTTGGTTGTCCACAACTTGGGCAAGCATAGTGAGAGTATCCCAGAGCTCACCATTGGCAGATTGCTCCTTGGAAGTTTGGGCCTTTCTTCCTCGAGTGTTAGACATGATCTAGCATAACAATGAACAATCATTAAGGGGGAAACTTACTCCAACTCTATAGCACGACTTAGAAGATGAAGAAGGGAATCTTTTTCTTAAATGTCTCATAGCCTCTTACTTATAGTTGGGTGCACAACACAACTATGAATAAGACTTTAATAGACGCGGTGTGTTGGACTCTGACGATCTGTCAACCTAGTGCTCTGATACCATCTTTGTCACGACCTAAGCCTAGGGCCTAGACGTGATCAGTGAATAGGGAACCCGAAGGGACCCCAAACAAGCCTAATAGCATATCATCAAACATCCTTGGTCGCAGAAGCAAGATAGTTCATCATAAGAAACATAAACAAGGGGAAATTGGAACTATGGGAAAGAGACTTATATTTAAATAGCTTGAATATCATAAGTGAGTCAAAACTCAAGCATAATACATATCTTATCCAACAACACCTCTATCAAAGAACTTAGCGGGGGCTAAGACAAGCAACCGGGCTCACCCTCATAGTCATGTATACCAAAAAGGAAATATAGTCTTCAATACATAGCATAAGAACATAGATATTTCCCTCGGACATGAGGACTCACCAACTAGCTTGAATGGAAGCCACTAGCCACGTGGAGAAGGATGATGACCAAATAGAGCTCCATCTCCTACATGGTAACATCATGAAGCCATAGAGTATGCGTTAGTACATTTTGAATGTACTAAGTATGTTGGCTGCAATGTAACAAGACATATGCAACATAGTCAAAATACAATATCATAAGCAAGGGATAGCATAATAATAATATGACGTGAATGAATGAAGCTTTAAAGTAAAACATGCTTATATAGGACATAGTACATAAGTAGAAGGAGACCATCATCATACACCAAGCTACTAGTGCGTAGAATCTAAGGTTTAGCACCCCCTTGGAGGGTGATCAAGGTATATACCCCTTAATCGGTAGATGAACATCACACCCTTCATCAAGGTAGCCAAGGTATCAACCCCTCAACAATGGTTAATGGACGTCCCACCCTCTAATTAGGTGGCTAAGGTATCATTCCCCTACCTGTTAATAGACATCCCACCCTTCATTGAGGTGGCTAAGGTATCAACACCTTGTCGGTTAATGGACATCACACTCTCCAATTAGGTGTTCAAGGTATCAACCCCTCAAATGGTTGATGGATATCAAACCCTCCACCAACGCAGTCATCTTATAATAACATAGATACTTCTCACAAACATAACTCATAAATCATTCATTTAATCATCATGAAGTCATTCAACTCATAAGACATGCTTTGGACCTCCAATTCCTCAAGAAACCACATCCAGACATTTTATCAAACACTTAGAGGGTGTGTAGTGCTAGTGTAAAATCATGCAATTCGAGAGTGAAATCATGCTAGTAAATTCAATGTAAAAGCTTCAATAGATACTTAGTAACAACATCAAGCAGTATACATCAAAAACCTTCACCAAACCTTTCAATAGATGTTAGATTCATAACCCCAATATATCAAAACTGTCACAATTTCAAAAACCCCAACATAGTGTGCAGTGATTTTCATAATTGATAAGACCTATGAATAAATCAACTTTAAATCATGCAATTTTTGAGTAAAGAGAGCTTGGGTATCATGGGTGAAAGGAACCCATGAAAGAATCCCACATATCTTAGCTTTGGAGATGAACTTGAGAAAGATTAAAGATGGAGACTTGAAGCTTGAATGAAATCCTTAAGATTGGTCTTGAGTTTTGGGACTTGAATTTAGGGTGAAATATGAGTCTAAGTGTTTGAGAGGATATTGGGGAATGTTAAGGATGATATGAGGGTGAAATAAGGCTAAGTATAGGTTTTTTCTCGTGTGGGAAGGCTTAGGTCCAAGACTTAAAAGTCTTGGACCGAACTTGAAAAATAGGATGAAATTTATGCTGTGGCACGTTGCACCATAAACGTGGACTGCCCATTGGAATTCGTCACTTTAATAATTGAAATTGTGAATCATTCGCTCTAAAATCGGGGTTAGACCCTTTTCCCCTAAATTTAACCCCTTGAACAAGAATATGAAGTCGGATTTCTGAAATAACGCACGGATTTTGAGATATATAAAAATTAAGATTCCGGGCATTTACGAGGCATATTTTTAGGCACTTTTTGGGGTTGTTTTAGTACAATAGCAAAAATCAGCAATTTTCCCCCAAATCATGGCCAACTTGTAATCTTGCAAATCTAAACAAAAAAGCACATAAAAACAACAAAAGTAGCATTGAGAACACTCAAAATCCTATTTTAAGCATCAAAAGTGCTGTATTTCAGCAACACATCAACACCCTCAACTTGAAATTGTTACTTGTCCTCAAGAGATGACTCAATCTATATAAATAACACTGTAGCACACAGACCTCAACTCAATGACATGGATACATACATCTCAGACTCAAATACCCATACCAATTTTTCAAAATAGGATCAGATAGCTATTTAGCAAACCAAGGCAAATTGGTGCATGTGGCAACACTAGTATGACAAGCAGGGGATTATTAACAGTCCACAATCACTGAACAAGTCAAATTTTAACAATGCAATGCAAGTGCCCTCATATAAAGAAGTTCCATATCTGACACTCAATGATGATTTCATGTTTAACCTTGGGAATGTGCAAGAACACTCAATGTCACAAAAGATGTTCATGCATAGTGACTAATACCATAGGCTTACCCTTATATTCATGACTCAGACCTTCAACTAACTGGATTACAATCACTCCAGGATTTTCTTGGCTTGTAACATAGGCTCAAGGGGCTTTGAAATGATATTTTAGTGAAGTAGTGACTAAAGACCCTCCTTGAAATTGCGTTTTCTTACACTTTTGCCCTATCAACTTAGATATTATGACCTTATTCTCCCTTTTTCCTTTTTCAAGCTTTTCTGGGTTCTTTCTTTTTCATTTTTAGCCTTTTTACCTTGTTTTTACGCTTTATTTTGCTTTTTTGCTCACATATAAGGCATCTTTTACTTTTCTTGCATCCAGTATATGATTTTTCCTTTTTCTTTGTATTCCTAACTCATGTTCTTCATTTTGTGTTTTACCCTTACACTAGCCACCCTTAACTTAGGCTTTTAGCTTGTGTTGAGGTGCACACTATCCATCCCCCAAACCAGGGCCACTTTTGGTAGCCACCCTCAACTTAGGCTTTTTGCCTCAGTCAAGGTACACAATGTTGAAGGAAAGACTAGGGCAAAATTTAGGATTTTTCACTAGATAAGGCTGCGTTAATTAGGTGTTTTGAAAGAATAAGGACATGTTAGGCTCAAATTTTGAAACAAAGGATATAACATCAATTTGGTTGATTATGTTAGGCTAAAGTGGACTATTTGAGAATGAAGGCCTAAGATCCCTTCCTAATCCAATCTAACTTAGAGTGATAGGGCAATCTACAATCTAACTTAGAGTGATAGGGAAATTTCTGAATAAGCACAAAATACATTAATTTAGCAAATAAACTCATACTCTCATGGAACAACATATATTATCAACAAAAGCCTCACAGATCATGCTTTCTATCTCAATATACCCTCACTTATCAGAACAAATATTGTCAAACACCTAAACACTCATGGTTACTATCTAACTGCTAATCAAAATTTTTGGTGCATATCATTTTTCAAAACAAAATACAAAAACATGCTATTGCCACAAGTATTGGTACTATATGCTACAAATATTATCTAAACATCCTAAACATGTCTGTTCAACATAAAATAAATATCCACAGGGAAAAAGAACATAGGTAAGAAAACTCCAGGATAAAAAACTGGGGTAGTTATGGACCATAAGCTACTCAGACTTCACTGAGGCCCATAACTGCCCATACCCCATTGAAAAAGATGTGCATTGTCCCCAATGCACAAAATCAAGCAAAAATAGAACATAAGGGGTCAAAAACATACATAAGCGCCTGAGTTCCAGGGTCCAACTTGGGTTGCCTCCCAAGCAGCACCTGATTTATTATCGTGACATGACATTGGTAGCTTGAGTACTCAGACTTCCCCAAGATTTGGTGCTCCCTTATCACCAAAATTTGCCGTACATTGGCACCTCTCAGTACTCTGTCACTCTAAAGTATTGGCACTTATTATCATGCCTCTTTGAATCTGATCTAGTTGCATTGACATAAGTCTGAACTGATGATTGAGCTATTGAATTTCCATGGAATGTTGGTCAATTTTAATGTTTATCTTGGCACTGTTGGACTTAATACCCTTAAAATCTCATCTTATGCGTCCGCCCTTCTTAGCAATTAGTTAAGCGTCTCCTCGATTCTGGAGTGTCCATCTCTTATATCATGATTTTTTTTTGTGTGTGTGGGGGGGGGTGGTACGTCGTGGATGTTCATCTTGTCATACTTGCGACCCCCATTCTGCATATGATGGCTTTCTTGAATGCCCCCATGCATTAGGATCTCTAGATTAGCTTTGTTCTGAGTAAGAATGCTAAGAATATCTACATTTTGTTTTTGCTTGGTCAGACTTCATGTCAATAATGCTTGCATGATCTGTTGGATTTCTATTCCAGGGCTGCCATACATGGTTAAATTTAGCTACCAAATCCAGTTGCTTAGAAATTTCTGCGAATGGTTGTTCCAAGAACCAAACTCCCAAGTGGATATCAACACATGCTTGACTATTAGCATTTAGAGATCGATAGAAATTCTCTACTAGGACATTCTCCAGAATCTCTTGGTTTAGTGCATTCCTCAAGTATGTATTAAATAGCTCCCAAGTAGTGCTTATCAAATCACCAGAAAGTTGCTCAAAGTTGTTAATCTGGTCCTTTAACTTGAGCTTCTTCAATCTAGGGAAGTATTTCTCTAAAAAGGCCTTCTGCAAGTTTGCCCAACTAGTGACTGAACTCTGTTGGAGCTTAGATAGCCACAACGCAACATTTCTCGTAAGAGATAATGGGAAGATGTGAAGTCCCACAACATCCAAAGACAAATTCTGTGTCCCCATCACACTCGTACAAACAAATCCCACATTGTGCAAGTGACTATGTAGATCCTCCAATTGTAAGCCCGCAAATAGCCATTGTGCTGCATCATCTGAAGTAACCCATTAGAGACTGTGAACTTTGTGTCTGCCGGTAGTGGTGACAACACAATAGCTCCAGTCACATCCATAGCCATGGGGTTCAACCTGTACTGATTCCATTGGTAAGCATTGGCATTGAATTCCTGAGGCTATGGAATGTCCTCCAAAGGAGGTGGGTTCTTATTCCGATCCTCTTCATTATTGGTCCTATTCAGGGATGCATTAGACGTGTTATTGGCATTGTCTTGTGTCATTCTTCTTATAGTTCTATGGATCTTAGAATCAAATGAACTCAAGGGCTTGCCTTGACTTCGAGTGGTGGGCATACACTACTCATACACCCTGCAAAGAACAAAAACAAAAACAGAAGTAAAATAAAGAGAACTATTTAACACTCGAATCACTAATGAATTTACTAAGTCTGGTTGTATTCCCCAGCAACGACCCCAAAATCTTGATGTTGCCCAAGTTACACCTCCTTTTTAGAGGATAAAGCAATTGCTGTCAAGAAATAAAACCTATCCAAGATTAGGGTTGAACCCATAGGGAATATGTAGAACGAAGACAAATTCACCAATATGCAATTCAAGTAGTTAATTGACTCAATTCCCCAAAAGAGGGTGGGTTTCAATAATCAATGAGAAAAATAAACTATCACGAGAGAAAAATCAATAATAGAGAGCAACTAGGGTATTATGTTCCCCATGATTCCCCAACTCAGTATCCCTGGATAACCTAATTCTTGTCTAGTATAGAGCATACAAGACAGTAATTTAAGTTCACCAAGCCCTTTGGTCAATGGTGAGATGCAAATTTCACTATGCAACTTGGCTTATCTCAATAATGTGTATTACTAACTATTACCTATAAGTTCCAGTACAACCTTCTCTTGTCCCAGTTTGGTTGATTAGACGAGAACACATCAATTGAATCCTGTTAATTAATCTCTTTTTCTATTCATTACTACCTTAGTCTAGTCATTAATATTAGGCGGGTTCTAATGTTGGCCACCACTAGAAAACATGCAAAACGAAGAGAGTTAATTGATACATACATATACACCTTCCAAGAATTGTGAGTTATCTGGTTTTACTTTGTTAGTTCTTCATGGTTTCCACAACCCTAGTTGTGGATTTAGCTACTCATGCTATGTGTAGATGATGAATTGAGAAGACATAATTAAACACTTACACAATTGAATTAAGATCAAGCAAATCTAAAGTCAATGAAAATCACAAAATTGATGATTGAATTAAAGCATAAGTGTTTCAAAGACTCTCTCACAATTTTCTCTCTAAGAATATTTAGTTATTTGAGCACAAAACCTAAAACTACTGAAAACTCATGTGAATTTTTCAGAACTTCCAAAAAATAACCTAAAAATGTATTTGTAATAATTCAAAATAAATTAGGAAAATTGATTGGCAACTTCACGAAAGCTCTCTACGACTCCTAGTGTCTTCTCCGGCTCATAGTCGGGGTCTTGTAATCAACTACTGGAATTTTGGACTTCTCTTGTACAACACCCCTTCATGACTCATAAAGTGGTTTACGACTCGTAAAGGGGGTTTTGTCTGATGAAATTCTTGCAAGTCCACTTCTCTGATCCTCAGGGCACGAAAGGTGGTCTACGACTCATAAATTGCTCCACGACTTGTCTGTATGTTTTGTAGACTTTCAGCAGATAGCCCCTCACTGAAAATCCTCAGGAAAGTACGACTCGTACAAGGTCTCATATAGCAGAAAAACCAACAACTTCTGCAATTCCCCCCCAAAATCATGGCCAACCTGTAATCTTGCAAATCTAAACACAACAACACCTAAAAACAACTAAAGTCGCATTGCGAACACACAAATCTTTAGTTTTAAGCATAAAAAATATTTTATTTTGGCAGAACATCAGCATGTTGGCAGACGTTGAACTCAACCTCATTTTTACCCAATCTAAACTTGAGTTGACCCCTTTCCATATCCACTAATGTGAGACTAGTGGCTAGGAAGGGCCTTCCCTTAGATGATTAGAACTTCAAAATCAACCTCATAGTCCATGATAAAAAATTCTATATTGAATATGAATTTTTCCACTTTAACAAGGGCGTTATAGAATATCTCTGCAAACTTCTTCACCGTGCGATCAACCATCAATAATTGCATGCTCGTTAGAGAAGTGTCTCATAATCCTAGCTTCTTGAAGACTACGAGGGGCATCAGATCTATTCTGGCACTGAGATCACACAATGCCCTTGCGAACTCCAGATCTTTAGTAGTGAAGGTTATGATAAATGTGATGGGATCTTCGTGCTTTTGAACCAAGGACCTTATGGTAGTAATTGCACAATAATGTTGAAGCTCTTGGGAGAGCTCCTGACTTACAGTCTGCTTCTTTGTAACTAAGTCCTTCATAAACTTCGCATACCCTATCATCTTCTCTAATGCCTTAATTAGAGGGACGTTGATGGAGAGTTGTTTCAGCATGGAGAGAAAGTGCTTTAACTTACCCTCCTCCTCCTTCTTTTTGATACTTTAAGGGAAGGAGGAGGAGGTATAGGAATGGGCTTCAGCTTCTGTGGCACCTGTGCAACATCACTCACCCCATCCTTGGCACGATTATCTCTGGTGTCAGCATCTTTAACCTCAACTAACTCCTCTCAAACATCATCATCAATCGACATCAGAGGATTAATGGTACTCTTACCATCACGAGTAGTTACCACCATATATTGCCCTCATTCTTTAGGTTCTAAACTGTCTTGCTATGCAATGTACCTCTTTGACGTTGGTTAAGTTGAGTTAATACTTGACCAAACTGCTGCTCCAACTATTTGATAGCAACAGAATGACTCGATCTTTTGATCAATGCTTGAGATGTTAGGCTTCATCCCCCTCAAGTTCTCATCCTGTGTGTCAACCTTCTTCAACTGCCGATGAAACATCTCCTGAACTCCAGAACTACTAGCACCAGTATCGCGATTTTATGGTGGCACATAAGGACCATTTTCGTAGCTATCTTTGTGACCCATCAACATCGCTATCCTGATCCCTATTACTGTCGTAGTAAGCTCCATGATTGTCTGTGAAGGCACCATCTTTGTTATAGCTCTGACCTTAATTTTCTTGACCTTGGCACCGATAATCCTGATTGGACCCTTGGAAATTGGTCCTAACACACCCTATCTGATTAATAACAAAGCAAGTGTCCTCCTTATAATAAGGCTCCTCATACATGGGTGCTCATGAAGGCTGATGAACAACTGCATTGATGTGTTCATGATTTTGCTTCATCAACTCCTCTATGTTGGTACTAACCCAAGCAAGCTCTTGCAGTATCTCATCATTTATCTTAGCTTGCTCCGAATTAATGCTGACAACATACAAGCTCTTAGTAAAGGACCTATCTCTCGCCCTCCTACACGATTTGTCTGGACCACCTTTCCCAGCTTCTCAACGACCCTTGCAAATGGTTGATATAAAAACATGCCCCCAATGATAGTATCAATACATGCTTGGCTATTCTCGTCCAAGGCACGATAGAAGATCTCCACCAAGGCATTATTAACTATTTTGTAGTAAGGGAGACTTCTCAGACATTTTGTGAATCACTCCCATGTAGTATTGATTGAGTCACCAAGAAGTTACTCAACGTTGTTGATCTGATCTTCCAACTTGAGCTTCCTTGATCTCAGGAAAAACCTCTCCAAAAAATCCTTCTGCAACTCAGACTAATTGGTGATCACACTCTGCAGGAGCTTGGATATCCATAGCGCTGCATTGCATGTTAGTGATAACAGGAAGACACGAAGCCCAACAACATTCATAGATAGATTCTGCATTCCTATTACACTCTTATAGAAAACATAATATTGTGTAGATGACTACGCAGATACTCAAATGGTAGGCCTGCGAACAACCCAAAGTTCTGCAACATCAGAAGCAACTCACTCGAATACATGAACTTTGTGTCATTCGATAGTGGTACTAACATAATGGCTCCAGTCACATCCATAGCCATAGGATTTAGACGATATTGGTTTCACTGATAAGCTTCAGCATTGAAGTCCTGTGGCTGTGGATCAATGTCCTCAAGAGGCAGTGGGTTATTGTCATTCTCATTCCCATTTTGATTTAGAGCTTCATTATCTGCGTTGTTTGCATTATCTTGGGCCATCCTTCTCAATCTTCTCTCGATCTCTGGGTCAAATGGATTCAAGGGAATGGCTCAACTTCACATGTTGGGCATACACTACAACTATATACTGAAACAAAACAAAAACAACAAAAATGTAAAATAAGGGAAATAAGGATTAATTCTCGAACTACTCAAATTAAATAAGTCTAGCCGTATTCCCCGGCAACAACGCCAAAATTCTTGATGTTGTCCAAGCTACACCTCCTTTTTAAAGGCTAAAGCGGTTATTGTCAAGATATATAACCTAATCGAGGTTAGGGCCAATCCCACAGGGAATATGGAAGACTTAAAAGAATTTAAAGCAATTCATGTGAATTAACCTATTTATCTCCCTAGAGGGTGTGTGTGTGTGTGTAGGGGGGGTGGTTTCTAACAACTATGTGTTGCTTCCTTAGCACACGCAAGTGTATATGGTCAAAACAAGTAATGTAGTGGCTCTTATGAGGAGTTGGATGTTGTAAAAAAAAGGGGCTTAAACTAGAATTCAATGATAAATCAAAGATTGTTATGTGAAGTGTGTTTTCTTTGGAAATAGTGAAGAAGTGTGGGTTACGATTACAATAACTAATTATAACTACTATTGTAAACTGATTCTGAGGGAAATATCAATGCGAGTTAGATTCTAAGATTGTAACAATTTTGACACACATCCTAGACTCAATACTTGCACTTATATCTGGGGTTCCTAATTATTGGTTCACAGGGTTGAAAATACCTAAGCAGGGTTGCATGCCTCTATCGACCTACACTTATTGACAGCCTAACTATATCGTTGAGCAGAGATAGACATGATCAATGAGAGTGCTTTAACGTTATCTTCCTATATTTGAATCAAGTTATTTGGATGGGTAGCTATTATGGGTCTCCCATATACGAATCAACCTAGTTTCCTAGATTAACAAGCTCCCTATATCCCTGCATTCTATTCATTCTAATATCTCTCGAATTCAGAATGAACAATGAATGTATCCCATGGTTGGCCAGACCATGAAGCATGGATAAAAGAAATATAGGAATAATTTAGTGGAAACTTATTCATAAATTGCAAATATCAAGAACTAAAACATGGTCTACGACTACAATTCCAGAATAGGGGAAGATTAGCCACTCATAATTATTTCAAAACACATAAGACTGCTAATCAACATTCAAGAATGGAAATCTAAGATGAAAACAATCCAAAGTAGCCCTAGAATAGACTCCTAAGTCATTTCTCCTTCTTCCCTCATAAAAACCAGATATAAAATTGATGTTCTAAACTGAATATAAACCTAAAAATCTCGTTTCTTGCCTTTGCCCTTACGTCTTCAAAGTCCACGACACAGACTAGGCTGCTTTTATTGTATTTCTATATTTAATGCTAACTGGACCAACTTTCTTTCTTGTATAGGTCCACGATGCGGACTTTAGCCATTTTCCTATTTTGCGCCTTTTTTTCCATGATTTTAACTTACACAACTTTATCTACAAGTCCGCGACATGCACTAATGCACTTTTATTGAGCTGACTGATTTCTTCACTTAAGTCTGCAGTTGTGTCCTTCATCATACTCTGGATGCGAACTCGGACATGTATAATCTGTTAAAACACCTACAAAAAACACAATCAACAAGCACACTTGGCCCAGGATTAGCAAAATAAGCTGAATTAAACTAAAAACATCTAAACTCTATGGAATTTATCCTCTGACTAAGCTCTATGGATGAGTAATTTTGGCTAATTTGGTGTATAAATATGCGTAAGATCACCACCCATACTTAGAGCTTTTCCCGTCCACGAAACAATCAAGACACATGCATGTGACCACTAGGTAGTATGTAAATGGTACATCTTACAAGTGTCAAATATCTTTCAACACCCTTAGCATCATCACATCACACCTTGCACTCACGATACAATGCGAACTCATACAAACTTTTTGTTAATAGCTATTCTAGTTATAACCCTCTGACAATCATATGCTCTCACCATAAGAACTGCCTAAGGGCATACCACAACAACCTAGCTAAGAGATTAGAAATGGGTACAAAATAAACTCTCGCTCTCCCAAAAGATGTCTCGTGTTGGTTCTAATTTCTTTCGCTTAATGTGTAACCTTACCATAGTCGAAATCTAACTCAAAGGACCACATAGGTATTTTATTTAGTTGTAATGTAGGCTAAAGATAGGTGGAGAATATTTATGGGTATGTCTTTCATGGCTCAATTCCCAAGCGCTTGTAGCTTACACTACTTTCTTTTCTTCTTTCACCTTTTTTCCTTGATAACTTTACACCCTTTTTTGTACATAAAAGAAAATGTAACACATTATTATTTTTTGGCTACAAACCCTCTCTGTAATGGGTCCGTGACGTGTCTGTTTAAGGGTCATTAATTTCCTAATTTTTATTTTCTTTTCTCTACCATAACTTGTCCTTAGGATGTCCTATTCAAGCTTCCCTCCCTTTATCTTATTGTGCTATAGCACTTGGGATTTAGGATCAAAACATGAATTAAGAAATAAAGGGGATTAGGCTTATAATGTGGCCATCCAAAGAAAAAGCTAAGGCTCAATAGGGCTAACTAGGGATGATTAACTTAGGGGGGTCAAAAAAGTGGTTCAATATTAGGCTACCAAAGAAACACCTAGATCCTTTCCTCTAAGTTCTATTCCTACCTAGGTTGGTGCATATACCGAGAAAGTTCTAGCAACTATTGCAACATGGATTAACAACTTCACTCACTCTCACATGGCATATTTTCATTAAAAGGATAAATCTAGATTTATCATCACATCATTCTCAATAATTCATAATTAAGCATGTATTATTCGTGAAGCCAAAAGTTTCAACATGAGCTATTCAGAGTTCAATTGCTTCAGTTGTCCCTGATTCAAACATATTATGCACTATGCCTTTTATTCTTCTACCGACACTCTACATGAAACTCAACAGTGATGACCACCCTTAGGATGGTCGTCATCAATCCATCATATGGACATGTCACTCAACTATGACAACTCCCTAACCATTCACATACCATACCACAAAAAGAACATAAATAAAATAATACCATGCGCATTCATAATACTATGAACATTCAAACATTTAATTACAAACCCAAACAAAATAAAATAATGTCCAAACTAAGCAAACATGGCAATAAATGGAAAATAAAGCATAGTCATTATACATGACCGAATTAATAGAAAGAAAGCATAAACATTAGAAGTACTGCCAGCCCACACTTAAACCAAGCACTTCCCTCAGTGCTTAACACATGCAACCTATGGGATAGAATTATAATGCTCAATCATCATCCATAACAACTGGGAGAATAGGATTACTCCCCACATTGATTGGTGAATCATCCATCTTGATCTAATCCTCATCCACATCTGAGGCCTCCCTAGAATCCTTCGGGTCTGTGGGAACATCATCCTCCACCGGCTAAAAGAATTGAGGGTCCATAGCCAATACTACATTAACATAGATGTTCAGTTAGTACCGAGCCTCCACCTCATGAAGCTCCTGGCGAGTAGAAGGTTTGCCATATTTCTTCTAGCATAACGTCTCTAGCCCATACATATGAGCCATGATAAGCTCATCTCTATGTGCCTTATCAACAGTGGTAAGCACAGGTCTCACAGATACATCAAGAACCTTGATGTTTGCTACATTATATGGGGGGCCTTAATTCGTAGGAAGTAGACACTTGCACCTGTACATTTCAATAATCAGACCCCTAAATACATACTTACGACCACGATGTATGAGAGCCTTCCGCATGGATGTTTTGAAGATAGCCCCAAAGCTTAGCTCCCGCCAATCATCAAGGCATATGCCAAACACACCCGGTCTCGTATGATCTCAATGAAGTGTTGGCTAGGGAAGAACGAGGGCATAATTATCTTTATCCAAATCCTAGCCTCCCTATTGAAGTAAGTAAAAGGGAAGGACTAGTGGTAAACACCCAAAAATTATGCCTCAAAAATGCCCATAATCATTGTCTTCATATATCTGAAAATTCATGTGTAATATCAAAAATTTGACTTCATATTCTTGATTAAGAGGAAAAATTGAGTGAGAGATGGGTATAACCTCAATAGATGACCTATAGCAAAAAATGATTTTTGCCAAATTTTTAATTCCAGTGGCTGTCCGTGATGGCTCGATGATGCGGACCTGTCACGGAGTAATGTTGTGACTTCCTTATTTTTCCTATTTCAGCCTAAAGCATTGGGTTTGTTCCCGTGCCCACTTATTCATAAAAACACCTATACTATACTTAGCCATTTTTCAACTCTATATCACTCAAGACCCTCTCAAAATCCTCTAACACTTAACCAAATATTTCATCTAAATTCAAGTGTCTCAAGATTAATTTCGGATCTCAAGTACTGTATTCAAGATCAAATCTCCTTCAAGTATACATCAAGAAAATCCAAGTTTGAGGTATTTGAGTTTCATTCATTGAGTCCTTTCACCCATGGGGCCCAATCTCCCTATCTTATGAAAATTGCACGTTTTCAAGTTGCATTATCTATGAGTATCTTTTATTATGGATTATAAGCATGAAATATGTTGGAGTTTTATGAAATTTTGATTAAATATGCATGTCTATCTATCTGAAGCTTATGCTATGAGTTGGTTTAGTCTATTGAGACTATGTATGTTTTGAGTTATGAAACTATGATCTATTATAGATTTGATGGCGGATTTTAAGGTATCTCACATTAGGGTTTTGCAATATGTTGGTGGATTGATTTGCATTGAGTTTTCTCACATGATTTCACTCTCGAATTGCATGATTTTGAACAAGCATTACATACCCACCAAGTGTTTGATAAAATGTCAAGTCAAGAATTCTCAAGTTAGTTACATGCTTTATAAGTCAAGTAACTTCATGATGAATATGGACTATCAAATTCATGAAATTATCTATCATTATGCAAGTATAAAGTTAAGTCCTATTTTCAACATTTTACCTCTTGTGAGCCTTTGACATTAATGCAAGGATAATATTTAATGATGATATATTCTCATCTTCAAATTAGGCTCACCATTAGAGGTCAAGTATGTTTAAGCTCTACCGGTGTAATGATTTCATGTTTATTGCAAGTTATTAAAGTATTATTATTATACGTATTCCTTGAAATTAGATTTAGCACTGATGGATGGAGGATTTGCTCTCTTTCCTTGAACTATATGCCAACATAGGGTTATGTTATATCATTGCTATACTAGTAGATCCATTCAGGTGCAATTTCTCTTAAAATTTTTCCCGAAATGGGATGGCTCCCATAAGGTGAAGTTTCTCATAAAATCCTTTATGAAATGGGAGGGGCTCCCGTAATGAAGGTTACTTCTCCGAAATGGGACGGACTCTCATAAGGTGAATTATGGTTTACCTTGGCAAGTAGACCACCTCTTTTCTGATAAGGGGTAGTTATCAGGATTCCACGTTATAGCTCGCTTGGTCTTATACTTTGTAGGTTGAGGTCTCTTCCCACACATTATGTTTTATGCAAGTTGAATGACTTACAAGCATGTTTTACTTCAAGCATTGATTATCCATGCCATATTGAGATTATGCCTATCTATTATGTATTACTATATATTTTTGACTATATTGACTTATGTCTTATTGCATTGTATCCTACATGCTTAGTACATTCAAATATACTAACACATACTTTATGCCTATATGATATCACCTTGTAGGGACCAAAGCTCCTCTTGATCATCCTCCACGTGGCTAGTGAGATTATTCGAAGATAAGCTTTGTGTGTCCTCAAGTTCGGGGATACTATCTACTTTCTCTTGCTATCTCTAAGACTTTTTTATGTTGGACATTTGACATTATGAGGGTGAGCCAGAAAATGTCTTGGCCCTTGCTCCGTTCTATGTTTAGAGGTGTTGTTGGAATATTATGATGTATTTATGATTTAAGCTTGACTCTTTATGTTCTTATGATTATCAAAGACTTCCCTTAGTCCCATTTTCCCTTTTTGTTATCTCTTGTTGTTATTTACTTTGCTTCTGCGACTAAGGATGTGTGGTTGATATGATAAGAGGCTTGTTTGGGTCCCTTCGGGCTCCTATTCGCCGTGTCATTTCTAGGCCCTAGGCTTAGGTTGTGACATAGTACCTCTTGTAACCATGACGAATCCACTTAGCTGTGGAGGTCACCCGAGCCAATGTATGCCTAATAGCTCTGTAAGGTGGGTGGATCTACAAATCAATGAAAGGGGCGGTGGGAACATCCATAGTGCCAGGAATCATTGATAGCAAATGGGGTGATATTCACCTCTATCCCTTGAACCGTGACAACCTTGGAGCATGCCTCCATCTTCGTTTTCGCATAAAACTCCCAGATCAAACTGAGGTTGCAAGGAACAAGCTCTCCATAGAGGAAATTCGGGCGGTAGTCTAAGCACCTCTAGTAGATGCCCGACTAGTCCCTTGCCAAGGTGTCAGCATCAATGGGAAAGTCAGGGAAGTACTTTATCTCATCATGTGCCCTGTACCAGTACTTTCTTTCCCTGACAATCGCATTAATCCCATATTGAGGTTTTTGAACCCTAGGAAGATCTAGAGCTTTGGGAACTTTGGCTATGTCTCATGCTCGTCTCCTACTGCTTGAGGCTCCAGTCTGCTTGGTTTTGCTGCTAGATGCTCCTGACTCTCTGGTTCTGCGAGTTCTAGAGGCCACGGTTATCCTGCACCAACATTAAGACCTAATCAGTGCATGCAAGATACATAGCCCCCATAGCGAAAAATCTGGCAATTGACCCCACATATAGTTCAAACCACGGAGTAAAAGGGTACTCAAACTTCCCTTCCCACACCGGATAATCACAACTAAGTAGACAATCACACCCAACCAATATGGGCAACTGCACATACACCCCACACTTAATTTCACAGCACCATTATCACCCTAAGCATTAACAATTCATACGCCTTCAACAACGAAAAAGTCATATCAACCAATTGAATCATAAACCACATCTCAACAATTTGGGAAGGTAATATGGTACTAAGACTTGAAAAAGGACTCCACACTTAGATTTCTCACAAACCCAATATAAATACACAAAGAATTTCACAACATTGGGCACAAACCCATAATATCAATAATACATCCCCAATTTTTCCCCTAATTTTTGAGCTAGGGTGGTGACCTATCATCATTAAGAACAAAATCAACCCCATTCATGAAATTAAGCACATAACTACAACACCCAACCCAATGTATACATCAATGTTCATAAAGAATAAGCCACAACAAGCAGTTAAATTCATGGCACCCAAAAATAACTTACCTAAGCACTTATCAAGGAAAGGGAGTGAAGAACACATACCTTCAGTAAAGATTGCAAGAGAAAATAATGAAAAACCTTTGGGGACATAAAAGACGATGCAAATTTATTTGAATTTGGGTATTTTGTGGTGACAAATTGGAGAGAAATTCATAAAGGAGGGTTTTTTGGGGTGAAAATCATGAAATTATGGGTAAAAACATATGGGGGGGGTGTTAAATAGGGGGTTAGTGGGCCGAGCTGATTTTTAAAAATCGCCAAAAATTGTATGCAGACCTGTCGCAAACTTGCACTTCTATTTTTTCCCTTTTTGCGAACAGGGGCATTTACCTATTACACATCTCCGCGCCGTGGACCTGTCGTGCGCCTTTCTTATTTGAAAAGTTTTTGGGGTCCGAAATATTTTAATTTTTAGTACCAGAGCCTATAAAAATCCCCGAACACCTGATTATGCTACAAAACAGTGAAACAAGTTAATTTGCCAAAAAAATCCAAAAATACATTACCTAATGGATTGACGAGAATTAAAGACAAAAAAAATTTGCCCAGGGTCAGTGAAGGTCCGTAACACGGACCTGTCGTGAACCAACACTTTTGGTAATTTTTTGTTTTCAATGGTTTTTTTTTAATTATTATCTTTTATAAAAGTAAAAATAAGAAAAAAACCAAAGAAACTATGCTTACCTCACCACGGGTTGCCTCTTGTGCAACGCCTAATTTACTGTCGTGGTATGAGTCAACATTTTCTTACTCATCATTGGCCAATTCAATCGCCTCTTTGTCACGATTCGTGTCAACACTATAATAGTGTTTGACACATTATCCATTAACCAAAAATGTTTGGTTCGTAGCCTCTCACGTAGTTCGACTGCATCGTGTGGCATCACACCTACCACTGTGTACGATCCACTCCATTTGGACCTCAGCTTACTTGGAAACAACTTAAGACGAGAGTTATAGAGAAATACCTTTTCCTTAGGTACAAAGGTACACCAAATGATATGCCTGTCATCTTATTTCTTCGTCTTCTCCTTTTAGATCTTGGCATTCTCATATGCATGGAGTTGAAACTCATCCAACTCCTGCAGCTGTTCCAACCACTTGAGCCCTGCGAGTTCTGGATCGAGATTGATATTTATGATAGCCTAATAAGCTTGATATTCTAGCTTAATAAGGATATGACATGCCTTTCCATAGACCATTTTGTATCGAGATGTGCCAATCGGGGTTTTGTATTCTATCCTATAGGCCTATAAGGCCTCATCAAACCTGATGGCGCAATCCTTGTGGCATTGATAATCTTTTACAATATTTGTTTCATCTCTCAATTCGGTACCTCTACCTGGCTGCTTGTCCACTGATGATACACTATGGCCACCTGATGCCTCACCCCATACTTAGCTAACAGATTCTTCACAGTCTGATTGATGAAATACGCACCTCCATCGCTGATGATAGCTCTTGGAGTATCAAACCTTATGAAAATCTGCTTTTTTAGAAACTTACTCACCACCTAGGAGTCTTTTGTAGGCAGAGCTATTGCTTGACCCACTTAGACACATAATCAACTACGACCAATATGTGGTGATTACCAAAAGAAGGTGGGAATAGACCAATGAAGTCTATCCCCCACACAAAATAAATCTCCACCTCTAGGACATTGTTCGAAGGCATCTCATGCCTCTTGGATATGATGCGTATCTTTTGGCAAGTACTACATTGTCTCACAAACTGCACAACATCCTTGAAACGAGTTAGCCAAAAGAAACCCGATTGCAACACCTTGTGGGCTATCTGTTCTCCTCCATGATGACCACCATAGGGAGAGGCATGACATATTTCAAGTACCGGGCATATTTCCACTTCTGGAACACACCTTCTCACCATTCTGTCAACACTGTACTTAAAGTGACATGGATATTCCCAGCTATAAGCCTTCGCGTCATGAGGCTATCGCTTCCCCTGCTAATAGTTACCATATGGGGGAAGACTCCACTTACCAAGTAGTTTACAATATCAACATACCATGACAACTCCTCTACTTCTAGTGCCACGAGTTTCTCATCAGGGAATTCCTCCTTGATCTGATTTTGCTCACCTATGTGTATATCAGTCTCCAACTGAGACAAGTGGCAACAATCAGATTCTCACGCCCTTTCTGATCCTTATTCTCAATGTCAAAATCCTGTAGCAATAGGATCCATCTGATCAATCAAGGTTTGACATCTTTCTTGTTTAAAGTGTACTTTAAAGCTGCATGATCATTGAACACTATAACTTTGGTGCCCACCAAATAGGATCAAAACTTGTCAAAGGTATATACCAATGCCAATATCTCTTTCTCAATAATGATGTGGTTATATTATGCCGGGGCCAGGGTCTTGCTAGCATAATATATAGAGTAAAACACTTTGTCCATGGATTGACCCAGTACCGCTCCTGATGTTCACGCTCAAATAGTAAAGCGGTCCCTATCAAGTATGAACCTAATAGAGGATAGGGTCGAATCCACAGGGAATATGGGGTTGACCATATACACTCACTCCGATTATTTCAAGCATCAATCATCCATGTTCTCTAAAATGGGGGGTTTTTGCAATTTCAAAGTGAAGAACAATTAAAATACTACACTATTAATGCAAGAAGACAATCAAGTTGAGGGATAACTTGAGAATTGTGTTCCCCATGATTCGTTAACACAAATACCCTGGATAATATAACCCTAATTGAGACATTACATGCAGGACAGTAACTTAGGTTCTTCCATCCCTCTTGTGAAGGTGAAGGTCGACTTTTACTATGGCGCTTGGTCGGCAACCATGGTGTGCGAACCAACCGTTACCCATTGTCTCATTCAACCTCCCCTAGGTTTGGTTGATTAGACAAGAACACATCAATCAAACCCTGTCATCCACTTCCCTTTTCCTATTCATCACTACCTTGGTTGAGATCATGATAGTAGGTGGGGTTTGGTGTTGGCCACCACCAAACAACATTCAAAATGAAGGGAAATAGACAATATATGCAAATATCCAATCAAAGAAATGCACAAAATCTGGGTTATTTCAAGTCAACTCCTCATGATTCCCACAATCCCAAGTTGTGGGTGATTAGCTACTCATGGCTAGGGCAAACTCACAAACAATGATGGGAATAAACATGGTTTAGAGATTATCCAAGAACAATGAAGAACAAAACCACCTTGATGTTGAAACCGCAAGCTTGGATTAATGGAAGTTGAATACAACTGATTTCAAAACCCCCAAAATGGGTCTTCAAAATTAAAATACTAAAATCTACACTAAAACCTAAAAAAGTTCCCTAAGAATATTCAAAGTTGTTGTAGAATCTGTAAAGTGTCGAATCTCTCTTTCAAAACTCCTATCATTAACTATTTATACTATTTACAAAAAGACCCTAAAAATAAAATAGAAAATACAGCTGGCAGTAGGTACGGTTCACAATTACGACTCATAGTCAGCACTAGGCATTTTCTGACTAGACTGCTATAATCCATTAATATGATTCGTCGTCTAAACTACTACTCATAGTGTCTTCCCGTAGTCCTTAGTTGTAGTTCTTGGTCCAAATTTTGGCAACACTGTTTTTAGCTACGAGGTCACCTCCTACTAGTCATAGTGAGACATAAGACTTGTAGGCTGGCCTCATATAGCCCTTCATTTTGCAAATTCCTAATTTTGAACACTATTTCTTGCTATGAGGGTATACTTCGACTTGTAGCTTGGGCTACAACTCGTAGGATTGCTCGTATGTCCTGAACTTCATTAAAATCTGCAATTTTCTCCCCAAATCATGTCAACATGTATTTTCTACAAGAACAACATAAAATCACATAAAACCATAAAAAGTCGCATTAAGAACATGCAAAATCCTATGTTTTAGGCATCAAATGTGTTGTAATTTGACAGCACATCAACACCCTAAACTTAGAACTGTTGCTTGTCCTCAAGCGGCGACTCGATCTAAATAGACAATAAAAAACACATAGCAACTATCCCAATGGCATATACATCACTCAATTCCAACCCAGGTACCCAGTTTTCATTTTCAAAACCTGAATGAATAGCCACCAAGCAAACTAAGACACAATGATACATCTGTAAATCGAACTATGACAAGCGAATGAGTACCAATAATTCACAATCATCGAACAAGTCATATGCTAATCATGCAATGCAAATGCCTTCATGGAAAAGAAGTTCCTCTATCTCACTAAAAAGTACATTTAAAGTTCAGGGACTGTGTAAGCATCCTCACCCTCACAAATGAAATTCATACATGATAACCAACACCATAGGTTTGCCCATTTACTCATACTCTGGACTGTTGACTAGTTGAATTAGGATTATTCTAGGACTTTATAGGCTTGTAACGTAGTCTCATGAGACTTTGGTATGCCATTTTAGACAAATAGTGACTAAAAGCTATCCTTGAATCATGTTTTTCAATACTTTGACCTCAAAAACTCAGCCATTTTCATTATGTCCTCTATTATTCTTTATTTTCAAGCTTTTCTGGGTGCTTTCCTCTTTTCAGTTGTGCCTCATTTTCGAACTCAATTTGCTATTCTTTTCAATTCAAGGCAACTTTTCTTTCTTTTTCTCTCACCCGACACATGATTTCCTCTTCTTTCCTTCTTTCCCCACTAATCACCTAATTTTCATTACTTCACCATAACATAAGCCACCCTCAACTTAGGTTTTTAGCGTGAGTTGAAGTACACAATATCCATTCTTGAAACCAGGGCCGCTTTTGGTATCCATCCTCAACTTAGGCTTTTGCAAGGTTCACATGTTCAAGGATAGACCGAGGCCAACATCAAGGTGTTTTACAAAACAAGGCTAGGCTAGCTAGGTGTAAAGAAAGAACGGGTAAATGTAAAACTCAAACAATTGGAAAAAGGGTTAAACCACTACATTTGGTAGGTCATTTAGGCACAAGTGGACTAACCTAAAGCATAATGTCCTAAATCCTTTCCTAATCAGCCATAATCTCTAGTCCAATCAAAGAGTAACAAGGTATGTTCTGAATCAGTATAAAATGAATGAATATGGCAAACTTAGCTCACACACTCATGGCATAGCATACACAATCAATATAGACTCACAGATCATGCTTCAAGCATCAACTTGACTTCTCTTCATCAAAACAAACATTTCCAGTTTAATCATATGCATGATTATACTAGTAACCAACAATCCCAAAAATTTTGAGGGTACCCAATTTATCAAAACATTCATAAAACCATTCAAGATTATGCATATGCCAAAAGTAATAATCACTATATATCTATAAATTATCTGTAACACTTAAACATGCCAGTTCAACAAAAAATAAACTCATCCACAAGGAAAAAGAAACTCGACAAGAAAATCTTGGGATCAAAAATAGAAAAGTTATGAACTAAATGTTACTCATACTTCATCCCAGTCCATAACTTCCTACACCCCACCAAAAGATGATACTTTGTCCTCAAAGCATATATATGTAAGAAGTAAAAGAAACAAAGGGCATACCTTGGGTTGCCACCTAGAAGCGCCTGATTTAGTCTGGCACAATGAGATGAATTTCAGTACTCATGCTTCGCCAAGGTCCCAATCCTCAATTATCTTAATTTCCTCCATGTTACCCATGTAGAGCTTGACTTTTTGACCATTGACCTTGAAGAGCTTTCCATATCTACTTTCTAGTTCGATAGCACTATGACTCAAAACACGTGCTACTCAGAAAGGGCCCATCCACTTAGATTTGAGTTTTCCAGGAAACCACTTCAATTGAGAGTTGTAAAGTAACACCATGTCCCTTGGTGCAAATTGGTGGTTCTCAATTCTGTGGTCATGCTGAATCTTCATTCTTTGTTTGTACAACACATAACTCTCATATGCTCTCACTCGAAACTCATCTAGCTCGTTAATGTGCATTAGCCTAGATGTTGTTGTTCTATTCCAATCTAGGTTTAGCTTCTTTAATGCCCACATCGCTTTATGCTCAAGTTCGACTGGTAAGTGACAAGCCTTTCTAAATACCAGTTGGTATAGGGATATTATTTTGAAGGCAGTGTGATAAGCTCACAATTCATCATCCAACTTATGGGACCAATCGGGTGCGATGCAATTTCACAATCTTGGATAAGATTTCCTTAATTTCTCCATTTGACACTTCTACTTGCCCACTTGTTTGGGGATGATAAGGCATTGCCACACGATATTTCATACTATGTTTGTCAAGGAGATCTTTGAAAATTCTATTGCATAAATGAGAACCTCCATCAGTGGTAATTGCTCGAGGTGTTCCAAACCTGGAAATGATGTTTCTTCGAAGAAACCCCGTGACACTCTTGCCCTCATTGTTTGGCAAAGCTATGGCCTCCACCCATTTAGAAACATAGTCTACAACAACCACGATATACTTATTCCCCTATGAGCTAACAAAAGGCCCATGAAGTCAATTCCCCAGACATCAAACAACTTGATCACTAAAATGGGATTAAGGGGAAGTTCTTGCCTCCACGAGACTCCACCCTCTCTTTGACATCTGTCATAAGACTTAACATAATAATGAGAATCTTGATGTATAAAAGGCCAATAATATCCTTATTTAACACTTTATAAGCCATACGAGCTCCACTATGATGACCAGCCACTAACGAGGAGTGACAAGCTTCGAGAATGCTCATCATTTCCACTTTCAGGACACATCTATGGTAATCTTGTTAGCACATACATGAAATAGGTATGGATCATCCCAAAAGAATTTCTTCACATTATTCATAAACCTGCAACTTTGATGGGTGTTTAGGTCGGGTGGTACAATATTGCTCACCAGATAATTGACATAATCTGCAAACCAAGGTATAAGATCATGTGAAGCTGCCAACACTCTTTCATCGGGGAAGGAATCATCAATGTCAAGACCATAATCAAACTTCACCATCGCCTTATCTGCTAATCTGGAAAGGTGGTCGGCAACTTTATTCTCTGACTCCTTCCCATCAATCACATCAAAGTTGAATTCTTGCAATAGAAGCACCCTTCTGATTAGTCTTGGTTTTGCATCCTTCTTGGCCATCAAATACTTGAGTGTTGCATGGTCTGTTTGCACTATCACTTTGGCTCCCAACAAATATGATCATAATTTCTCGAATGCAAAGACCAATGCAAGCAAATCCTGTTCAGTGACCATGTAATTTTTCTGGGTGACATTCAATGCTTTGCTCGCATAGTAGATTGGATGCAAGACTTTTTCCTTGTGTTATTCCAGAACCAAACCTAATGGTCTTTCTCTGTGGAGGCATCATACATTAACTCAAAGGGCTTTGACTAGTTCGAAGCCATAATAATGGGTACTGAAGTCAACCTCCTCTTCAATTCTTCGAAAGCTTTAATACAGGCATCATCGAACACAAATTTGGCTTCTTTCTCCAACAGTTTGCACAAAGGATATGAAATCTTGGAGAAATCTTTTATAAAGCATTGATAGAATCCTACATGGCCCAAGAAGCTCCTAACACTTTTTACGGATATTGGTGGTGGAAGTTTCTCAATCACCTCAATGCCTTTACCCGAAATTCTATCATCCAACACAATACCTTCCTTGACCATGAAATGATACTTCTCCCAATTTAATACCAGGTGACTTTTCGGCACATCTCTGCAAATCATCATGCAAATGTGATAGAAATTCTTCAAAGGATTGACCAACTACACTAAAATCATCCATGAACACCTCAATTGTACTCTCTACCATGTCCAGAAAGATACACATCATGCATATTTGAAATGTACCTGGAGCATTGCACAATTTAGACTACATTCTTTTAAATGCAAATGTGTTATAAGGGCATGTGAATGTGGTTTTTTCTTGATCCTCTGGTACAATGACAATTTAATTGTACCCCAAATATCCATCAAGGATACAATACCAACCTTTTTCTGCAAGTCTATCACGCATCTGATCCATGAATGGCATAGGAAAAATGGTCTTTCTCTGTGGAGGCATTAAGTTTTCTATAATCCATATACACTCTCTATCCGGTGATTGGTCACATGGGAATCAACTCATTTTTGGCATTCGACACTACTGTGATACCCCCTTTCTTTAGGACACACTGAAAAAGACTCACCTACTCATTATCTGCAATAGGATAGATTACCCCTGCATCTAACCAGTTGATGATTTATTTTTGAACCACTTGTTGCATTGGAGGATTTAACTGTCTCTGGTGCTCAATGCTGGGCTTGTAGTCATTAGCCAATTGAATTTTATAAGTGCATATAATAGGAGGGATGCCAATAATGTCTGCAATAATTCACCCAATAGTCCTTTTGAATTGTTTAAGTATTGCTACAAGGGTCTCTGCCTGATGTTCACTCAAATCTGCAGCAATGATGACTGGCAATGTGTTATGCTCTCCCAAAAATGTGTATTTCAAATGTGACAGGAGTGATTTTAGTTCTAACTCTGGTGGGATTTCAATGGAAGGATTTGTGGGTGGAGATTCCCTGTTCTTCAGATCTAGCTCTAATCATCTCGGCCTAAATGACACCCCAAGCGCATTCACTGTCTCCTCATAATCTTGGATACTGTAACCATCAAAATTCATCAACACCGCCTCCAAGAATCAACTCCAAGACGTTGCTCAATCGAAAACTCTGGCTCATCATCATCAACAGCTTTAATCACCGAGATTACCCTCAAATCATAGTCTTTACTATGTTGTTGACAGACCTGAAACACCATTGCTTCTTCCCCAAACCTGAATGTGAGCAGTCCTTTTCCATATCAACTAGAGTACAACTTGTGGCTAAGAAGAGCCTCCTCAAAAAGATAGGAACTCCAAAGCAACTTCACAGTCAAGAATAACAAAATCTATAGGAAATATAAATTTGTCTACCTTTACTAGCACATCATAAAATACCCTCCTAGGTTTCTTGACTGTTCTGTCTGCCATTAGTAACCGCATCTTTGTGGGAATAGGAAAACCCAACCCAAGATTCTTGAAGATGGCGAGCGACACCAAATTTATGTTAGCACCTAGATCACAAAGTGATTTAGCAAATGCTAATTTCCCGACAGTGCAAGGTATGGTGAAAGCGCTTGGGTCTTCACGTTTCTAGACCAATGACTTTGTGGTGATGGCACTGCAACATTGGAAACTTTGGGAGTGATCTTGGTTAACTAATTGCTTCTTCTTGACTAGATCTTTCATCCATCTTGCATAGCCTGCATCCTCTCCAAAGCTTCAATCAAGAGAATGTTCATCGACATCTTCTTAAGTGTCACTAGAAAATACTCAAACTTACTGTCCTCCTCTTTCTTTTTAAGCCTTTGAGGAAATAGTGGGGGAGGTCTTGGAAAGGTCTTATACCTCTTAGGTTTCTCTTTTGATTCATCCGCATTAGCTTTTTCACAAATACTCTTCTTAAGGCTTTCATCCATAACTATTAGCATTGGGGGATCTATGGTGCTTTTCCCACTTTTTATCATGACTGCCATGCAATGTCCATCATTCTTTGAATTTTGAACGGTGTTGCTTGGCAAAGTAACTTTTTAGCGTTGGTTCAATTAAGAAGAAACCTGGCTAAATTGTTGCTCTAATTATTTAATGACCATCGAGTGAGACTCAATCTTTTGGTTTATGCTTGAGATATCCTATTTCATCACTTTCAAAGTCTCATCTTGATGGTCGGCCCTCTTCAATAATTTGTCGAACATCTCTTCAATATTAGAAGTGCTAGACACGGCTTTACGATTGTGGGGAGGCGTATAAGGACCACTTCTATGCCCATCTTTCGTCCCCATTCAGCCTCTGGTACTCTTTTCCCTTCATAATAACTACCTTGATTATCTCTATACATACCCTCACGATTAAAGTTTCGACCTTGATTTCCAGAACCTTGTCTCTAATAGTCCGATTTGGCCCATGGGTGTTGTTTTGGAAACCCGCCAATTGGTTATTCACGAAGCAAGCATCTTCATCAAAGAATGATTCTTAATACATAGGAACCATTAGAGGTTGGTGAGTAACTGCATGAACACTTGCTTGGTTTTGTTTCAACACCAATTCCATACTTGTTTGAAGTTGGGAAAGTTGTTACATGATCTCCTCATTCACCTTGGCTTGCTCATTGTTGGTGTTCACCGCACAGGAAGTTTTAGTAGCACCTCTCTCTCTTTTCCCATATGATCTATTCGTTTTAACCACTTGCTCCATTTGTTCGGCGATTTGTGCAAAATGTTGATCAAGAAACATGCCTCCCAAGATTGTATCAACACTAGATTGACTATTCTCATCAAGTGCCCGATAGAAGATCTCTACTAAGGAATCATCAACAATTTTGTTATCCAGAACCATCTTAAAGCACTTGGTGAACCTTTCCCACATAGTACTAATTGAATCACTCGGTAATCGTTCAAAATTGTTTATTTGATCTTTGAGATTAAGCTTCTTGGACCTAGGGAAATACCTTTCTAAGAAGGCTCTTTGTAGCTCGATCCAACTAGTGATTGAACTTTATCGAAGATCCAACAAGAAAACAACCGTATTTCCAGTCAAAAAGGGAACACTCTCAACCCAACCACATCCATCAAAGATTTTATGTACCCATCACACTTTTGCAAACAATCGCGACTTTATGGAGATGACTGTTTGGATCCTTCGAAGGTAGTCCTGTGAAAAAACCACAATTTTGAAGCATTCATAGGAGATCACTAGACACAGTGAACTTAGTGTCTGCTGGTAGTGGTGGCATCACTATAGCTCTAGTGACATCCATAACTATAGGGTTCAACCTATATTGGTTCCATCCATATGCATTTTCATTGAACGCCCTATGGTGTGGCCTATTTTCTCTTTGTAGTGGGTTTACCTCTCTATCAACATCTTCATCACGTTGACTAATGGCTTAATCAATTGCGACATCCTCATTCTCTTGGGCCATTCTTCTTGTGATTCGGTGGATCTCGAAATTGATTGAAACTAAATGATTGGCTTGGCTCCTTGTGTTGGGCATACAAACCTAGTATAAACAAAAATTGTGAACAACAAAAACAAAAGTAAAAGTAATATACAAAAGAATCTAGAAATTAACACTTGAATTAACTAATAGTGAACAAGTCAAGAACCTAGCTATATTCCCCGGCAATGGTTTGATGTTCATAGTACAACAGTAAAGCGGTCGCTATCAAGTATAAACCTCACCAAAGGTTAGGGTCGAATCCATAGGGAATACAGAGTTGACCATATTGACTCACTACCAATCATTTCAAGCATCAATCTACTATATTCTCTAAAATTGGGAGAGAGGGTTTGCAATTTAAAAGTGAAGAACAATTAAAATACTACACTACTAATGCAAGAAGACAATCAAGTTGAGGGACAACTTGGGAATTGTGTTCCCCATAATTCGTTAACTCAAACACCCTTGATAAAATAAACCTAATTGAGACATCACATGCAGGATGGTAACTTAGGGTTTTCTAGCCCTCTTATGAAAGTGAAGGTCAAATTTCACCATGGCACTTAGTAGGAAACCATAGTGTGCCAACTAACTGTTATCCATTGTTCTAGTCAACCTTCCCTTGGTCAGGTTTGGTTGATTAGACAAAAACACATCAATCGAATCCTGTCATCCACTTCTCTTTTCCTATTTGTCACTACCTTGGTCGAGATTGTGATAGCAGGCGGGGTTTGGTGTTGGCCACCACCAAACAACATTCAAAATGAAGGGAAATAGACAATACATGCAAATATCCAATCAAAGAAATGCACAAAATTTGGGTTATTTCAAGTCAACTCCTTATGGTTCCCACAACCCCAAGTTGTGGATGATTAGCTACTCATGGCTAGAGCAAACTCACAAACAATGATTGGAATAAACATGGTTTAGAGATCAATCAAGAACAATGAAGAGAAAAACCACCTTGATGTTGAAACCACAAGATTGGATGAATGGAAGTTGAATAAAAGTGATTTCAAGTCCCCCAAAATTGGTCTTCAAAATTAAAATACTAAAATCTACACTAAACCCTAGAAAAGTTCTCTAAGAATATTCAAAGTTATTGTACAATCTGTAAAGTATAGAATATCTCTTTCAAAAATCCTATCATTAACTATTTATACTATCTACAAAAATACCCTAAAAATAAAATAGAAAACATGCTGAGAGTATTTACGGTTCGCAGTTACGACTCGTAAGGTGACCAATGAGTCGTAGTCGGGCTTTCATAGTCAACACTTGGCATTTTGGACTTGACTACTTTGATCCATTGCTATGAGTCGTGGTCTGATCTATGACTCTTAGTGTCTTCTCATAGTCCTTAGTTGCAGTTCTTGGTCCAAATTTTGGCAACATTGTTCCTGGCTGCGAGGTCCCCTCCTATGTGTCATAGTGAGACATACAAATCGTAGGTTGGCCTCATATAACTGACCTTCATTTTGCAAATTCCTAATTTTGAACACTGTTTCTTTCTACGAGGTCACACTATGACTCTTAGCTTTGGCTATGACTCATACGGTGGCTCGTATGTCCTGAATTTTATCAAAATTTGAAATTTTCTCCCAAAATCATGGCAACCTGTATTTTGTACAAGAACAATACAAAAGCACATAAAAACCATAAAAAGTCGCATTGAAAACATGCAAAATCCTTTGTTTAAGGAATCAATGTGTTGTAATTTGACAGCACATCAGCTCCAATAGTAATGTCACTAGCATCACACATTAATTCAAAAGAGAGATCCCAATCTGGAGCTGTTAGGATAGGTTCTTCCACTAGCCGCTTCTTCAGAGTCTCAAAAGCCTGCAAAACATGTCACATCAAAGTTAAATTGTACCTCTTTGTCTAGTAGGGTGCACCATGGCTTTGAGATTTTTGAAAAGTCCTTGATAAATTTGAAGTAGAATCCTTCATGCCCAAGAAAACTATGAACTTCTTTGATAGACACGGGTGGAGTTAGCTTTTTAATCACCTCAATCTTTGCTCTATCACCTCTACGCTGCACTTAGACACCTTGTGCCTAAGACTATCCCTTCCTTTACTAGGAAGTGACATATTCTCCAGTATAAGATGAGGTTGGTCTCCTCACAGCGAGCTAGAACCCTGTACAGATTATACAAACATACCTCGAATGTCTCCGTAAAGATTGGGAAATCATCCATGAAGACCTCTACAAAATCTTCCATGTCTTTAAATATAGCCATCATGCACCTTTGGAATGTGGCAGGTGCATTGCACAGGCCAAAGGGCATATACTTGAACACATATCTACCATAAGAACAAGTGAATGTGGTCTTCCATTGGTCCTTTAGGCTA
Source organism: Solanum clarkiae (assembly GCA_011800125.2). Classification (NCBI taxonomy): domain Eukaryota; kingdom Viridiplantae; phylum Streptophyta; class Magnoliopsida; order Solanales; family Solanaceae; genus Solanum; species Solanum clarkiae. The sequence continues at coordinate 17,428 of JAABOM020114699.1, read as the reverse complement.
TAATGATCTGATTATACCCCAAGTACTAATCGAAGAAATAGTAGTACTCCTGCTCTGCCAGCCTGTCCAGCATTTGATCAATGAAATGGATTGGATGACGTTCTTTCTTGGTGGCATCATTTAGCTTTTTGTAGTCCATACATATTCGCCACACTGTTTTTTAGTACAAGTAGCTACTGGGTTTGCTATGACTTTTTTTATCGTCCGACCGTTACTGAGGCTTTTGCTTCTGTTCAATACATAATGATTGAAGCCAACTTTGTTGGTTAATCCGATCCGTTAATCGATGGTCGGCAAGTATGATAGTCCTAATGATGATCCTGCATGTATTTCGTGTGTATCTCACCAGTGGATTTAAAAAGCCTCGCGAATTGACTTGGGTTATAGGTATGGTTCTGGCTATATTAACCGCATCTTTTGGCGTAACTGGTTATTCCTTACCTCGGGACCAAATTGGTTATTGGGCAGTGAAAATAGTAACAGATGTCCCTGACGCTATTCCTGTAATAGGATCACCTTTGTGGGATGAGCTCATTTTTCTCAGAAGTAACAACTGTCATTCCCCCTTTATTGGGGATACATTGTGCTGGGCTCACCACTTGCTGTCTGAGATTGGAAAGATGATGCCAGCATCCAGCCACTTAATCACCTCCTTCTTCACCACTTCTTTCATAATAGGGTTCAAACTTTATTGTGGTTGGGCTACTGGCTTGTGGCCCCTCTCCATGAAGATCTTATGTATGCATAAGGCTCGGTTAATGCCATGAATATCTGACATTTGCAAACCCATAGCTAATTTCCTTCTTTGGAGCATAGCAACAACCACCTCCACCAGGGCTGCAGACAATAAAGCAGACAAGATTACAGGTAAAGTGTTATTTTCACCAAGAAAAACATATCTAAGATGTTATGGCAACAAGGGCAACTCTAGTTGAGGAGCTTCTTTAATGGAGGGCTTGGGTGAGGTTCCAATACCCTATTTAAGGGTTCAAACACTTTCTTAAGCATGCTGGCATTATGGTTATTCAACACACTCTCTATTTCTCTTGCTTCATGGTCATCTACTAGCCTTTGATTCAACAATACCTTGGCTAGAGGGTCCTTTATCTCAACTTGACTAACTGCAGCATCTGTATCTAATATTGTGATGACCGCCAAGTCCTCATATACAACGAGAAACTTCAAAGATTTGTAGATGTCAAAGACTTCCACCTTTTTATTGGCATGCATAGTTAGATACCCTGCTATGACATCTATTAATACCCCTTTTGTTGCTAGTAATGGGCATCCCAGAATGAATGGAACCTCTGGATCAGGCTCATAGACTAGGATGACAAAGTCCATTGGGGACTATAAGGGAACCCACTTGGACTAATACATCCTTTATAATGCCATTTGGCTTTGGTACTGAACGATCTGCTAGCTGTAACAAGATGGTGGTGGGCTTAAGATCTCCCGGACCCAAATTTATGAACATACAACTAGGCATGAGATTGATACTCGAACCCAGATCATACAATCCCCTAGCATCTAAATAATTCCTAATTGCCACTTGAACAGTGAAGCTTCCAGGATCCTTCAATTTAGTTGGCAACGTTTCTTTGTTCAAGAAGCTGGAGCTACACTCTTCAGTGAGTGCCATAGTCTCAAACTTAGCCAACCCGTTCTTGTTGGCCATAATGTCTTTCATGTACTTAGCATACTTTGGGATTCCTCACAAAACATCAATAAGAGGTGAGTCAATTTGTACTTGTTTCAGGAGCCCGATGAACTTCTGGAAGCACTCATCCTCCTTCTTTTTCAACTTTTGAGGAAAGAGAGGAGAAGGCTTTGGTGTTGGGGTCGTTTCAACATTAGGTAGGCTGGGATTTCTAGCCTCATCAGTGCTTATGTCAGTCCCATCCCTCTACTTCGGGACTAATTCTTCCAATGGTCTCCCATTTTTGGTGCTAACAACATTCACTTACTTTAGGTTGGGGTCGGTGTTCCCTAACAAGTCACCTTGAGGTTTAACATTCATTGTGCTTGTCAATTTCCCTAACTACTTTTCTAGATTCTAGAGGCTTTGCTTATTCTAATGAATTTCATTATCCTACCTCTACTAATTTGCTAGAATATTTTGTAGCACTTCTCTATCACTCATACTACCTAACTTAGCTTACTTTGCGGGCTATTGCATCTGCTGATTGTAGAATGAATTTCCACCTTGTTGTTTGTGTTGAGGAGGTCCTTAACTTTGCTGATTTCCACCCTAAGAGAGGTTTGGGTAGTTTCTCTAGTTTAGGTTGTAGGTGTTCCCAAAACCTTGGTGACCATATCTGCTTGCATTGCCAAGAAAGTTCACATCTTCTGGATTTGCTTCGCAAAATTTTATAGTGTGGTCTGACCCTTCACACACATCACACTAACTATTCTGCTGCTATTGACCATATTCATCGGAGTTGGTTGTTGGCCTAAAGATAAGTTGTTGAAGTGTGTTGTTAGCATGTTCTGCACTGCTGACACTTGTGCTTATAAGGCAGTCATAACATTTACCTCCAACATGCCTACTTTCTTTTGAACTGTCGGTCTGCTAGATCCCCCATTCCACAAAGGATTTCTTTGTGCAATGTATTTAGGAGAGTATACAACTCATCTTATCTCTTGAAAAGCATGTCCACTTACTGCAGAATCATGAAGAACCTTGGTGTTAGGTCTCAAATCTTCAATGGAAGTATGAACTAACACCTCATTAGCTTGGCAATAATGGGGACAGTAAATGAGGAGAGTTTTGAACCTTTCCCATGCTTGGTACATATTTTCTCCCAGCCTTTTTCTGAAACTCAAAATCTCACTTATGAGCTTGGTTGTCCTTCACAATGAAAAGAATCTTGTCAAGAATTTTTCGGCCAGCTTGTCCCATGTAGTAATTGTGTTAGGTGGCTTAATTTGTAGCCACCTTCTAGCTTCCCTCAGTAGTGAAAAGGGAAAAAAAGGTCCTCACGTAATCTCTATTCACCCCTGTGGGGATAAAAGTGTCAGTGATCTCTAAGAAGTTCCGGAGATGAACCTGAGGGTCCTTATGTGGCAGCCCAGTGCACTCCTTGAGGGAGTACAACAATTGAACCATGTTCTGTTTGAGCTCCTAACGACCACCAGGCTCTGGATTCTGAAATAAGCTATCACATTGGTAGTGCATGGGATTACCATATATCGGACTGGCCTAGCTGCGGCTGCTGGTGCAGGATTCTATTAAGACATCTCTTCTATAACAAGTTTGACTTCTTCTTTATTATCCTCCTGGTCTTCCTGTTCAATTAGTTCTATCAGCAGAACAAGGTACAAGACACCTGCCCTCCTTTGATGCTGTCAAAAGAAAGAGTATAGATTCTCCAATGTAACCAACTAAATACCTGCAAACAAAGCATGACTAAGATCAAGCGCTGCGAACATGACAAAACACATCGCCTTAGAAAAATTAACTAATTTTTAATTTTAATTCCTCAGCAATAGCACCAAAAACTTATTGCTTCCTTAGTACACACAAATGTACATGGTCAAAACAAGTAATACAGTGGCCCTTATGAGGAGCCGGATGTCGAACCCAAGGGACTTCAACTAAAATTCAATTATAATGAAAGATTGTTATGAGAAGTGTGTTTTCTTTGGAAATGATGAAAAGTGTGCGTTAAGAACAAAATAACAAATTATAACTACTATTGTCAATCGATTCTGAGGGAAATATCAATGCGAGCTAGATTATGGGATTGTAAGCTTTTTGATAAACATCCTAGACTCAATACTTGCACTTATGTCTAGGTTTCCTAATTATTGATTTACAGGGTTGAAAATACCTAACATGGTTGCACGTCTCTACCTGCCTACCCTCATTGACAACCTAACTACATCGTTGAGTAGGAATAAACATGATCAATGAGAATACTTTAATGTTATCTTCCTGTATTTGAATCAAACTAGGTGTATGGGTAGTTGTCATAGGTCTCCCATACACGAATCAATCTATTTTCCTAGATGAACATGCTCCCTATACCCCCACGTTCTATTTATTCCGACATTTCTCGAATTCAGAATGAACAATGAATGTACCCCATAGTTAGCCAGACTATGAAGCATGGATAAAATAAGTATAGGAATAATTAATTGGAAACCCATTCATAAATTGCAAATATCAAGAACTAAAACATGGTCTATGGCTACAATCCCAGAATATACACACAAAAATGCTAATCAACATTCAAGAATGAAAATCTAAGATGAAAACACACCAAAGTAACCCTAGAATGGAGTCCTCAGTTATTTTCCTTGTTCCCTCATAAAAACCAAATATAAAACTAATGTTCTAAACTGAATATAAACCTAAAAATCCCATTTCTCGCTTTTGCCCTTGCGTATTCAAAGTCCGCGATGCAGACTAGGCTACTTTTACTATATTTCTGTGTTTAATGCTAACTGGGACAACTTATCTCTTTCTTGTACAAGTTTGTGATGTGTACTTTGACCATTTTCCTATTTCACACCTTTTTCTACATGATTTTAGCTTGCGCAGCTTCTTCCACAGGTTCGCGACATGCACTAATGCACTTTTGCTAAGCTAACTGATTTCTTCACTTAAGTCTGCAGTTGTGTCCTTGACCAGACTCCAAATGTGAACCTGGACATACGTAATCTGCTTCAAAAACCTGCAAAAAAACATAACCAACAAGCGCACTTGACCTAGGATTAACAAAATAAGCTGAATTACACTAAAAGTACCTAAACTTTATGGATTTATCATCTGAGTAAGCTCTACTCATGGGTAATTTTAGCTAATTTAGTGTACAAATATGCCTAAGATCACTAGGAAGAGTAATCCTGAACTAAGACAAGTGTGAAATCAGTATGAAGAGTAACTAGGGTATTGTGTTGCCCGTAAGTTCTTAACTTGATATTACCAGATAATCCAATCCTTTTTTAGCATGTAACATGCAGAATGGTAAGTTAAGTTTACCAAACTCTTGGATCTAGGAAAGAGGTAAATTTTACTACGTGATTTGATCTATCCCCTCAGTGTGACATTACTAACCCTTACCTATTATTCCAGTACAACTTTCCCTTGGCCCAATTTGGTTGATTATACAAGAAACATCAATCAAATCCTATTAATTAATCTCTTTTCCTATTCATTACTACCTTGATGTAGTTAGTAACACTAGTTGAACTCTAATGCTATCCATTATTAAAAACATTTGAATGAAAGAGAATTAATTAATACATGCATGCACACTTTTCAAGAATTATGAATTATTTGATTTTACCTTGTTAATTTTTCATGGTTCTCACAACCCTAGTTATGGATTTATCTACTTATTGTCAGTGTAGATGCAACAATCATGAATTTGAATAATAAAATTGAGCACTTACACAATATAATTAAGAACAATAAATCAAAGCTTTTCACCAAGAATCATAAGATTGATCAAAAGCAGAAAATAATTTTCACAATGTTCCTCTACTTTTCTCTCAAGTTCTGTGTCGTTCTCTTTGAAAAATAACCTTAAAAAACCTATTTATAGTGTTTAAAATATAAAATCAAAATGAATTAGGAGAACTGGGTCGGCAGGCTCTATGGGCACTTCTATGGATTTTATATTGTTTTACGGCTCATAGTTGGGGCTTCATGCACTTCATCTGCAATTCTGGGGAAACTTTTAGCATACTCATCTATAGGTCGTATAAAGTTTTATGGCCCGTAGGGGGTTTCGTCTGATGACTTTTCATTAACTCCCCACTTTCTTATCCTCAGGACACGATACCAAGTCTATGACTCATAAAATCATCCACGCCTCGTCTACATGTTCGTAGACTCAACTTTTGAAAATCACTCTTAACTGGAATTTTGTATGAAACCCACTCTACGGCCCATGGAATTTTCCACGACCCTTAAAGGGTCTTGTGGAACCTCAATTTCTGCAAAGTTTGCACAGTTAGCAAAAAATTGAGCCAATCCTATAATCCTGCAAAACAAACATAAAAATATATCAAATCTACTAACACCGCTATGAGGACACATAAAATTCAAGTTTTAAGCTAATGTATTTTGACAGCATATCAGTTCATGAGGCTTATGTATGGCTCGTAGGTGGAGTACAACTTGTGGGTTGGTCCTTAAACATGAACTTTAGGAAAGGAAAAATTGTCTCCAAATGTGGATAACCCATGTAGCCAGTGACAACTCATAAATTAATTGATGGTACATAGGTATTGTTGTGAATGAGAGTATCAAACATGAAAGAAATTTGGAGTTTCTGAAAAAGGGATCTATGAGTGATAACATGATTCATAGATTATTATATTGCTTGTCTAAGCCCTTCATAGATAAATCCCAAAAAAGTAAGAAATTAACTAAGTGTGGAAGGACTCTTTGAGCCCAACCACGACCCGTAAGTCAATATACGACTTGTAGAAGATGGTCTCACGGTTTGGGTTAGCAAAATAGTTTTTGAAATTTTGAAAAGACAATAGGATAGACAGGACTATGGTCCATGGTTCAAACCATGATCTGTAATCGGACTTTTGTAGATTCATTCCAATAGTTTTAATGAAGGAAAGTTTTGTCATTTCTGCAAATTCTATTACTATATTATGTCATTTTTGGGATCCTTAGAGCCCTAAACCAGACCTTAAAGCCCTAAGGACTTTAGTCATTCTCCCATTCTCTTATTCCTAAAAATTTCTAAGGCAAATACTCTCTCAAAAAAGGTCAAGGCAAAACTAGGTTTTTCAAGTTCTTCCCAAAAGATTCAAGCCTTTCTTCTTGGAGACTAATTGAAGTTTTCACCCACAAAGATCTTCATAATGTCCTTTACCTTTTCTTTATGTTCCTTTATGATAATATGCATTTAATGATGATTTCATGATAAATTATACTATTAAATGATTTCAATGATATACTATGAAGTTTTACTACGTATTTACATGATATTAAGTTATTGATGATGACCCCAATGATGAGAATTATTGATGTTGAAGTGTGGATTGTTTTACATATTTTAAATCAGCATGTTTTCTATGATTATGCATGATTTTATGATTTACGATTGTTCCAATTTAAAATCTTATTCTACCTATTTTCAAGTAGCATTGCATGATTTATTATGACAATTAGGGCATTGAATCTAAATTCAAAAGTTATGACTTGTTAAAGATATAAGCATGTTGACAATTGCCCCAAAAGATGTTTAAGAATGTCCCAAGATGAATGGATAATTCTTATTTGGTGGTTCCTTAAGTTTGAGATACTCTTATGATGTGCTACTTATGAATCTAAATGCCATAATTAACTAAGCATATGTTTTAAAGAATCCATGGGATGACTTAGCACCAAGAGGACCTTGAGATTAGGGCTCATTTCGTTAGTTAAGGCATGATGCCCTAGTGATGAATCTCATTGTCCCTTAACTATGTGTCACCATAGGAGCCCTTGAAGGTTGGGCTAGTGGATCCACATAGGCCATTTATGTTATATTAAGATAGATGTTAAGTGACAGAATTTCACCTGACAAGTGGTCTCCCCATTCCAACGTAAGAGGTTATGTTGAAATCCATGTAGTAGCTCATATGATCTTATATGTCGGTTAAGGTCCACTCCCACAAGTTTATGACTCTATCATATAGTTTCATCAGATGTGATCTCTTATGTATTTATTCTCATTCATCTTGACTGATATTCCTTGTGCATACTTAAGTTCATATTTATTTACTTTTATCATCTCTTATACCATGTTTACTTATGAATGATGGCATTATAATTTTATGTTTGCATTTGTAGCTCACATACTTAGTATATTCTTAAAGTACTAACGTATATTTTGCCTACATGATTTAACCATGTGGGGGCAGGTACTCCTCCACTGGCTCGTGGCTACTTTTACGGTGTGCAAAACTAATGCCTTTATCATAGTGAGCCCTTAGTTCGGGGCTCTATCATTTCTATTCTACTTGTATTTTCTTTTGAGACAATAGTGTATGTGTTAGCCCTTTTGAGCCTTTTACGTTCTATGTTGCTTTTGTATGGAGTCTTTTCTATTTGATGGAAACAGATTATTACTAGTTTCTTCCATCTACATTTTAAATTTGTATGCTTTATGGACAAATGCTAATGTTTCTTTTAGATGTTGCATCATTGTCATAATATGGTCCTGTAGATCCTTTCCCATTTTTATTCTAAAAAGTTTAATTTATGCCTATGAATGCTTAGGATATTAAAAATGGCTTGGGTGAGGTACCTTCAGGTATCTCATTCGTCATGTGACGACTAGGCCCTAGGTCGGGTCGTTATAAATTTGGTATCAGAGCATGAGATTTTAAAATGTTCCTTAAATATCCATGTATACCTTGTGAGTAATGTCTCATTCAAGGTTGTGAAGGGTTCTTAAGTATGAGGCTATGAGATAGTTTAGGAAAGTCTTCCCTTCTTTCTTGTTCATGTCGTGCCTTTAGAGTTGACTATGGTTTTCCTATCACTAAAGATGACCTATATGATTATGTCACGACCTAAACCTAGGGCCTAGGTGTGACACGACAAATAAGAACCTGAAGGCCCCCAAACAAGCCTCTTAAATCATAATTTCACATTATAGGTTTAAATGGTAGATGACAATGAAATATGGGGAATGGGACTACGGGACAACTTGTAACCATAAGCGGCAGCATAAGTTAAATAGTTTAAAATATACCAAGTGTAGCAATAGTCCAGACACACCTCTAAACAATGACAATAAACAGAGCCAAGAATACAAGTCTAGGCTCCTCAATACTAAGTTAAAATGAAAGTACGTCAAATATTTGAAAGTAAAGCTTGAAGATAAGGGTTCTGTTCCTGATAAATGGGAACTCATCGAAGCTCAAAATCTTCACGAGCAATCTAGACACACAGAGGAGGATGAGGTAGATCGCATATCCCTACATGATTATAGCATGTAGGAAAAAATACAGTTAGTACTTTGGAATACACTAAATATGTAGGTATGCAAAGCAACAAGTAAATATAATGACAAAAAATACTTACACAGTATGACAAACTCCAAGTCTAAACAATATATTCAGTTCCAAAGTAAAGCGTAAAGTAATGCCATAAAAATACATAGAGAAGCACATAAGCAAATAAGTATGGGATTAAGACCATAATTGACACAACCATATGAGCTATAATATGGAATACCAGTGTCATACTCCACACCGGCCAAAGAGTGAGTCAACTTGCTAGGGTAAACGGAAATGTTAAATGGATCCACTAGTCAGAAAGCGTAAAATGACAGAATCAAAATATCCTATGGTGGCACATAGTTATGAGATTAGAAGCTTTATGTAAGACCCCTTAGGTTGAATCCCTCTCCTAAATCATTTGGTGCTGAGATAAAATCCCATGGAAACAGATAATGCATATAAAAAATAATCAAAATATAATTTAGTTCGGAAAGTCATAACTCGTAAAATAAATCATATTCGACTTATACTTATAATAGCTCCTTAACAAAAATTCAAAATGAAACTGAATGGGTCTTAAGTCACCCAATATCATTTCATACTTGTATTTACTTATTCTTGTCAAAAATCATAAGTTCATATTATGCCATGAAAGCCAAATATCTAAAGTTCATAACTCAACTTAAATCATGTCGGGGACTGGTTCAATAACCTTAAAATCACAAATTTTATATTCAAACAAAGTCACAATAATCATAGGAACATTTTAGGATAAAATCATAATAACTCATTTGTGGATCTAAGACTTGAAAATATAGGTTAGTTTAAATAAAATGCAAAATCTGAAATGTTTAAACTAAATTATGTAAATCCTTGATAAATATTCATAAATAATCATAAAATATATGAATAACCATAAATTAAGCAAATATCAATTAGTATACAATTATACATAAATCAAATATTCAAAATTCGTAATTATAAATTTAGTTTTTTGAAGAGAACTTCTTAGATGAAAGGAAACCAAGAACCAAACCTACATCCCTTGCTTGATTATCCTTGAGAAGAAGAAGAGATTTGGTGGAGAACTTGAAGAATACTTAGCCTAAGTGTTGAGAGAGTTTTGGGAGAGCAATGTGGATCAGGGGATTTGGTTTCTTTGATGAGTGATGTAGCGACTAAGTAGAGGGGGCGTGGTTATTTATACTAATTTTGGGGGGGAGGGTTTATAAGGGTCATTTAATCACTAAAAAAGTGGTAAAAAACGTGTAGCGAAAAGGGCATAAAATCATGTGATGCAAAGGGGCTTTTTGACTCACTTTTAAAATGAAGAAAGATGTCAAACACAAGGGAGTAGGCATGAGACCTAGGTATGGTAACATTATCCTTTCCCATGGTGCTATGGCATGGTATGGTATGGCCTCAAGTTGTGCGAAGGCCATGACAAAGGCTGCCCATGCAAGCCATGCAATAATGGAAAAAGAATTATTCCCAAACAAGTCAATTACTCAACCTTCACATATACCTTCATTTCGAATAATTTCAAACGAAAACCAAACTTCATTTTTAGTCTTAGCTTCATATAACATTACCCCCAAAATATTGTACCAAGGACAAACCAACTGCCTTTCCAAGGCCACCTCAACAATCACATAACTAAACCAAGCTAATCGCTAAGACAACCTTCATTTCAAATTTTACTTAACTCAATAGGAATTTATTTGAGCATTATCTTTTCACGCAAGTATAGGCTTAAAAAAAACCTAGTACATTACAATATCTCGCCCTTGGGATCATTCATCCCTGAATGAGACAAGGGTAGTTTGAATGAATAGAAATTCAAATAGTGACTAAAAGCTTAATATGTCAAAATGCAAAATAGAGCTTATTTTCATGCAAAACTTATACAAATATCATAAAGTAACATCGAAATAATTTTGCATGCTTAATAATTATAACAATCATAAAATGGTAGAAAATGTGGAATTCAGACTCGAGGAATAGAATTACCTTAACCTTAGGTTTGATTAGTTGGGAAAAGATGGGGATATTTCTTCATCATGTCTGCTTCAGCTTCCCATGTAGTACTCTCAACATGCTGGTTCCTTCAAAGCACCTTGACGGGTGCCACATCCTTATTTCTCAACCTCTTGACTTGTCGATCCAAAATTTGTACCAATACTTCTTCATAAGTCAAATTTTCTCCAACCTTCACAACATCCAATAGAACTATAGAACTTGCATCACCAATGCACTTCCTTAACATAGATACATGAAAAACAGGGTGAACTAACTCCATCTCATTAGGCAACTCAAGCTCATAACATGCCTTCCCAACCCTTCTTAAAATTTTGTAAGGACCCACAAATCTTGGGCTCAATTTGCATTTTTTGCCAAAATGAACAACACCCTTCATAGGTGAAACTTTGAGATACACCCAATCTCGCACATCAAATTCAAGATCTCTCCTCCTCATATCCAAATATGACTTTTGTCGGCTTTGAGCCATTTTTAATTTGTCTCTTATCATCCTCATTTTTTCCATAGCCTCCAAGACCGAATCCGGGCTAATAATGACATTTCACCTATCCCAAATTAGCCAATCGGCGATCTACATCGCCTACCATAAAGAGCTTCAAATGGAGCCATCTCAATGCTAGAATGATAATTATTGTTATATGCAAACTCAATAAGAGGTAAATGACCATCCCAATTACCCTTAAATTCAAAGACACATGCTCTCAACATATCCTCTAATGTTTGAATGGTCCTTTTAGCTTGACTATCTATTTGAGGATGAAATGCGGTACTTAACTTAACTTTGGTACCCAAACCTTATTGGAGTGCCTTCGAAAAATGAGAAGTGAATTAAGGGCTATGATCTAATATTATTGACAAGGGAACACTACGTAACCATACTAACTCACGAATATATAACCTTGCATAATCTTCAGCACTATATGAAGTCTTACCCGACAAGAAATGAGCTGATTTGGTCTAACGATCCACAATCACCCAAATTGAACCATATTGTTTTCGAGTCTGAGACAATCCAACAATGAAGTTCATATTGATTTCCTCCCACTTCCAAGTTGGGAGTTTAATGTCTTGAGTTAGTCCATTGGGCCTTTGATGCTCGGCTTTCACTTGCTGACAATTTGGACACTTGGCTACAAATTGTGCTATGCCTTTTTTCATATTACCCCACCAATAGACTTCCTTCAAATCTCGATATATTTTGGCACAACTCGAATGAATGGAATAAGATGAATTATAAGACTTTTATAAGATCAAGGTTCTCAATCCATCTACATCCGGCACACACAACTGGCCTTGATATCTAAGGATACCATCTCCCCTTTGTGAGAAAACCTCCACTTTCTTTTATCCAACTAATTTCTTTAATTCAATCAAAATAGGTTCAAGGTCTTACTTTGACTTCACATCGACAATCAAAGAAGATTGAGACCCATCATGAACAAATATGCCACCATCATTAGTACCTTCCAACCTAACACTCAATCTAGCCAACTGATGGACTTCCTTTGCCAACTCTTTCTTTTTACCCTCAACATGGCTCATACTACCCATGGTTATTCTACTCAAAGCATCGAGCAACATATTGGCCTTACCTAGATAGTAGTGGACACTCATATCATAGTCTTTGAGAAGTTCAAGTCATCTCTGTTGCCTTAGATTCAAGTCCCTTTGAGTGAACACATACTGTAAGCTCTTGTGATTGGTAAATACATCCATGTGAACCCAATAGAGATAGTGATGCCAAATTTTTAGAGCAAACACTACCGCTGCGAATTCAAAGTCATGAGTCGGATAATTGTGCTCATGCACTTTCAATTGTCTAGAAGCATAAGCTATGACCTTACCATTTTGAATCAACACGCAACCCAACACAACCCTAGATGCATCACAATATACCACAAAACCATCCAAATCATCTGGAAGAGTCAAGATGGGAGCCGAAGTCAGCTTATCTTTCGATGCTTGGAAACTATTCTCACATTCATCAGGTCACACAAACTTGGACTTTTTCTGGGTCAATTTAGTCAAAGGGGATGCGATTGAAGAAAACCTTGCTACAAACTGTCGGTAGTAACCTGCCAAACCCAAAAACCTCCTTATGTCAAATTGAGTTAAGGGTCTAGGCTAATTTCGCACCGTGTCAGTCTTCCTTAGATCCACCAAATACCTTTATCACTCACCACATGGCCAAGGAAAGAAACTTCTTTCATCCAAAATTCACAATTGCTAAATTTGGCATACAATTTCTCATCTCTCAAAGTTTGAAGGACTATTCTCAAATGTCTCTCATGTTCCTTATCAATTTGGGAGTAGACTACTACGTCATCAATAAAGACTACAACAAAAATATCAAGGTAGGGTTTGAAGACCCAATTCATAAGATCCATAAATATAGTCGGCGCATTTGTCAATCCAAAAGACATCACCAAAAACTCATAGTGCTCATATCTTGTTCTAAAAGCTGTCTTAGGAATATCACTTTCCTAACCCATAACTGATGATACCCAGAATGAAGGTCGATCTTAGAAAAATGTCTAGCTCCTTGTAGTTGGTCCATTTAATCATCTATCCTCGGAAGTGGGTACTTATTCTTAATAGTGACTTTGTTGAGTTGACGATAGTCAATGCACATTTGGAGTGACCTGTCCTTCTTCCTTACAAACAGAATAGGAGCACCCCTTTTATGAAGATTTGCTAGGCCTAATAAATCCCTTCTACAATAAATCTTTCAACTGATCCTTAAGTTCTTTCAATTACGTTGGTGCCATCCTATAGGTTGGAATAGAGATAGGTTTGGCATTGGGAAGGAGGTCTATGCCAAAATCAATTTCCCTTTCGGGAGGAATACTAGGAAAATATTTGGGAAACACATCGGGGAACCTATTGACTGTAAGAACTGACTCAAGAGAGGGAACCTTAGAAGACACATCTCGGACCCTAACCATACGATAGATACACCCCTTAGATATCATCTTTCGATCTTTAAGATATGAAATAAACCTAACCCTTATCATAGAATCTTGCCCTTCCCACTCAAACAAAGGTTCATTAGGAACTTGGAATTTAACTTTACGGGTTCTACAATCTATGGTGGCATAAGAGGCATGTAACCAGTCCATACCAAGGCTGACATCAAAATCTACCATAAACAATTCAATAAGATTGCACGGAAGAGTATTATGCATAATAGACAAAGGAACATTTCAATAGACTCTTTTAGCAACTATTGACTCACCCTTGGGAGTAGACATAAGAAAAGGGTCATGCAAAATTTCAGGACTTAAATTGAACCTATTGGCAAGGAAAGGGGTCACAAAAGGATAAGTTGGCAACAGGATCCAACAACACATAAACATCAAAATCAGACACTTTCAACATACCCGTGACAATATTTGGCTGATCTTCCACTTCTTGCCTCCCATGTAGTGCATAGAACCTATTGTTGCGAGGACCACCACTTTGTTGCACAGCTTGTGGCTTTTGGTCCATCTACACATCTTTACCATGTGGGCGACTGCCCTTACCCTTATTATGAGCCTTGGGGTAATTGGAAATTTTGTGACCTAGTTGGCCACATGCAAAACAACTTCCCGACTCCCAAAAGGACACACCACCATGGCTCTTACCACACTTTTTGCATGTTGGCCAAGCTTGAGCATGGCCACCACTTTGTTGACCCTTAGTATATTGAAATCGATTATTAGTGTGCCTTTGGTTGAAGGCATTCGAAGACCCTTGTTGTTGGAACCTTTAGTTTTGATGACCTCGGTTACCATCACCACCCTTGTGAGATTGATACTCACTATCATAGCTCGTCCTCTTACCATCATTTTTCCTCATCTCATGAATCTTCTTTTCCTCAAGTTGCTCGGCATAAATCATAAGCTAAGACAAATCCATGTCTTGGATTAGTAGAGCAGTTTGGCATTCTTCATTGATGAGGTCGGAGACTCCCGAAACAAATATATTCATCATAGTCCTAGGATCGGATACCAGCATAGGAGCATATTTGGAGAGTGTTGAATTTTAGTGAGTACTCATGAATGCTCATCGACCCTTGCATCAAGTTGATAAACTCTTTCATTTTGGCTTTTCTTAATTCAAGAGGGAAAAGGCGGTCCAAGAATGTAACCTTGAATTCTTCCCAATCAATTGGACCACCAAGAACCCTTTCACCTTCCCACTGATCATACCAACTCTGGGCAAGGCTTTTAAGTTGGTAGGCCGCCAACTCTTCCTTCTCCTCCGTTGACACACCTATAATCGAGAGCACCTTGTAATACCTTATAAAAGAACTCCATGGGATCCTAATTAATTCTATTTCCATAAAATTCTGGCGGGTTCATACGGGTGAAATCTCTCCCCCTTGCTGCCTGGTGGGAGCTTGAGGTGGAGCTTGCGTAACGTGATTGGTAACCATTTGATCCAATATTGAGATAACATTCCTGAACTCAGTGTAGGACACATTACCCTCTTCTGGAGGTTGTGGAACCTCATGTATGGGAATATTTCTTCTTGGTGGCATTTTCTACCGTGCAACGAATAAGTTATTATAAGGAAGGGTATCTTAAGTTACTCTAAGGCACGATTTGATTTTAAAAAAGAAGTGAGACAATCCTAAACATCTCATAGCCTCCTATTGATAGTTGTGGCGTGCTTCACCATCATGAAAAAGACTCTACTAGATGCAGTGTGTGGACTTCAAAGGATCATTATAAAATCTTGTGCTCTGATACCAAGCTTGTCACTACCCAAACCTAAGGCCTAGGTATGACACGGTGAATGAGAACTCGAAAGCCCTCAAACAAGCCTCTTAAATCATAATTTCAATTATAGGTTTAAATGGTAGATGACAATGAAATATGGGGAATGGGACTACGGGACAACTTGTAACCATAAGAGGAAGCATAAGTTAAATAGTTTAAAACATACCAAGTGTAGCAATAATCCAGACACACCTATAAACAATGCCAATAAACAGAGCCAAGAATACTATTCTAGGCTCCTCGATACTAAGTCAAAATTAAAGTACATCAAATATTTGAAACAAAGGCAAAACTTGAAGATAAGTGTTCTGTTCCCGATAAATGAGAACTCACCAAAGCTCAAAGTCTTCACGAGCAATCTAGCCATGCGGAGGAGGATGCGTTAGATCGCCTGCCCCTACATGATTATAGAATGTAGGCAAAAATGCAGTTAGTACATTAGAATGTACTAATTATGTGGGTATGCAATGCAACAAGTAAATATAATGACAAGAATACTTACCCAATATCACAAATTCCAAGATTAAACAATATGTTCAGTTCCAAAGTAAAGCGTAAAGTAATGCCGTGAAAATACATAGAGAAGCACATAAGCAAATAAGTGTGGGATTAAGACCATAACTGACAAAACCATATGAGCTATAATATGGAATACCGATGTCATACTGCACACCGGCCAAAGAGTGAGTGAAGTTGACAAGGTATAACTCCCGAAACAGAAATACTAAATGGATCCACCAGTCAGAAAGCCTAAAAAGGCATAATCAAAATATCCTACGGTGGCACGTAGTTATGAGATTAGAAGCTTTATATATGACCCCTTAGGTTGAGTCTCACGCCTAACTCATTTGGTGCTAAGTCAAAATTCCATGGAAATAGACAATGCATATTAGAAATAATCAAAACTTAATTTAGTTCGGAAAGTCAACTTGTAAAATAAATCATATTCGACTTGTACTTAGAATAGCACCTTAACAAAGATTCAAAATGAAACTGAATGGGTCTTAAGTCACCCAATATCATTTCATACTTGTATCTACTTATTCTTGTCAAAAATCATAAGTTCATATTATTCCATGAAAGCCAAATATCTAAAGTCATAACTCAACTTAAATCATGTTGGGGACTAGTTCAATAACCTTAAAATCACAAATTTTATATTCAAACAAAGTCACAATAATCATAGGAACATATTAGGATAAAATTATAATAACTCATTTGTGGATATAAAACTTGAAAATATAGGTTAGCTTAAATAATGCAAATCTGAAATGTTTGAATTAAATTATATAAAGTCTTGATAAAGATTCATAAATAATCATAAAATATATGAATAACCACAAATTAAGCAAATATAAGTTAGTATGCAATTATACATAAATCAAAGATTGAAAATTCGTATTCTTATTTTAGTTTTTCAAAGAAGACTTCTTGGTTGAATGAAAACCAAGAATCAAACCCACACACGTTGCTTGATTAGCCTTGAGAAGATGAAGGGATTTGGTGGAGATCTTGAAGAATACTTAGCCTAAGTGTTGAGAGAGTTTTGGGAGAGCAATATAGATTAAGGGTTTTGGTTTCTTTGAAGAGTGATGTAGAGACTAAGTAGAGAGGGATTATTCATACTGATTTTTTTTTTTTGGGGGGGGGGGGGTTAT
>JAABOM020114688.1:0-23561 GCA_011800125.2 Solanum clarkiae | reverse complement strand
TGTATTGGAGTTGAGGGGTAGTTGGGTTGATCATTTTCCTTTGAATGAGTTTGCATATAACAATAACTATCATTCTAACATCGGTATGGACCCTTTTGAGGTTCTTTATAGAACGCATTCTAGATCACTGCTTGGTTGGTTTGATGTGAGATAGCTTTATTGTGACAGGATCTGATTATGGAGGCCTTTGAGAAAGTTAGGATGATTAGAGAGAGATTGAAGACGGCCCATAGTCGGCAAAAATCTTTTTTCGATGTGAAGAGAAGAGACCTTGAATTCAAAGTGGGTGATTGGCTTTATATGAAAGTTTCCACAATGAAAGTTATGGTTAATTTTTGTAAGAAGGGGAAGTTGAGTCTAAGATATGTTGGTCCTTATGAGGTGATAAAGAGGGTCGGCAAGGTAGCTTATGAGTTAAAGTTACCTAGTGAAAAATATTTGGTTCATCCAATGTTCCATGTCTTTATGCTTAGGAAATGTATAGGTGATACTAATGTTATTGTGCCTCTTGATATTGTGGGGGGTTGTAGAGGATAACTTGACTTATGAGGAGGTTCCAGTCCAGATTTTGGATGGCAAGTGAAGAGATTGAGGAACAAGGAGGTAGCATCCATTAAGGTCCTTTGGAGGAACTAACAAGTCAAAAGTGTGACATGGGAGGCCGAAGTGGACATGCAAAAGTGGTATCCTTATCTTTTTCATTCCAGTCAAGTCTACGTTATTAATTCTAAGTCCCCTATGTGATTCAAGTCTTATATTTTTGCCCCTATGTCATTCATATGTATTCATGTTTATGTTGGCAAAATTATGATGATTTTACACTTATGTTGAGATTTTCAAATGGTGTTTTAAATGTAATGTTGCATTCTTGTTGGAGATGATTTGTTTATGATCACTCTTGTCATGTACATTTCCTTTACATTCAGGAATGAATATTCCCAAGGGGGAGATATTGAAACGACCCCAAAAAGTGCCCAAAAATGTGCCTCGAAAGTGGCCGAAAATGTAATTTCCATATATCTCAAAATCCATGTGTGATATCAAAAATCTGACATCATTTTCTTGCTTAGGGGGTCAAAATTATGGGAAATAGGGTCTAAGCCCGATTTTAGAGAAACCGTACCAAAATTTAAAATTCTCAAAATACAATTTCCAGAGAGCAAATCGCGCCCCTTCCGCGACGCGCACTGCCTCATTTTTGTGAATGTTTTTTTTTTCTTGGTCCAAGACTTGAATGATTTGGTTCTAAGTGTTTCAAAATGTGTATTTACCTATACTTAGCCATATTTCACCCTTATATCATCCTAAACATTCCTCAATACTCACTCAAAAACTTGGCCATATTTTTCACTCCTAAATTTAATTCTCAGAACCCTCATCCGGAACTAAGAATTTTCTTCAAGCTTCAAGTCTCCGTTTTCAATCTTCATCAAGAGCTTCTTCAAAGATAAGGTATGTTAGTTTCAACCATTGCGTCCTTCCATCCATAGTGCCCTAATCGCCTTTCTACTCAATTTGTATGATTTAAAGATGATTTTACAATTGGCTTTACTAGTATGAACATGTCTATGAACTATGTTAAAGCTATGTAAAGTTGTCGCTGTTTTGTTGTGTTTTGAGCTATAAACTTGGATCTATTGTAAGATTTGAAAAGGGGTTTTGATATTGTTGCTTGAGGGTATTGCAAGGTGTTGATTATTTGTTTTACAATAGATTTTCTTGCATGATTTCATCTCTATATATCATGGTTTTATACTAGTATTACACATCCGCCAAGTATTTGATAAAGTGTTCGGTTATAGTTTCTTGAGGAATTGAAGGTCTAAAATATGAGGTATAATATGATTGATGTTATGATGATGAATGGAGCTTATGTTTATAGTATGTCTATATAAAGTGTTGCATTAGACCATACCCAATTCGGGTAGACTAAGAGGCCGGATAACCTTATTGGGGGGTTTGTACCTTAATAACTGAGGTGGGCGTTAGAACTCATCAACCATGTGAAGAGTTTCTACCACACCACCAGGGTGATGGTCTAAGACCATCATCTAACAACCAAGGGGTTTGTACTTTGGAAATCTAGCTTGGTCTCTTCTACACATATGATATCGTATATGAGTATGAGTTACTTAAGCATTGATCATTAATTTCATATTGTTATATGATGTCTATTACCTATTGTTATGAATTTTGACTATGATGACTATCTCTTGTTGCATTGCATCCTGCATACTTAGCACGTTCAAATATACTAGAGCATACTATTGCCTATATAATATCATCATGTAGGAACAAGTACCCAAGTTGATCTTCCTCCTCCATATGTCAAGTTCGGTTCTACTCAAGGTAGCTAGTGAGTCCTCTATTCCGAGGACATTTATCTATGTGTTCTCTTATTGTGTATTGAGACACTCTTTTTTATGTTCTGTTTTGACTATAAAGGTGAGCCCGGTTGCTTTATCTTTGCTCCCGCTCTTATCTATGTCGTAGAGGTGTTTGTTGAACATGCTATGTATCTATCGTATGTGGTTTGACTCTTTGTCTATTGATTATGGTGTTATGCAAGCTTTGCCTTTAGCGCCTTTGCACCCATTCTTACTCTTTATGTCTTTTATATGCTTCCACGACCAATGATGTGAAATGATAAGTCAAGAGGCTTGTTTATGGTTCCTTCGAGTTCCCGATTCGCCGCGTCACATCTAGGCCCTAGGCTTGGGTCATTACAATCGTGACCTTATCTTGCCCCAATTTTTCTCAATTGAGGTGCACTAAAGCACCTATCTCCTATCTTAAGGACATTATTTCTTATATTCATGTTTTTCAATCGATAGGGAAAGGGTGTTTGGCATACATAGATCATGTTTGGGTTGTTTCTCAGGAGTGCTTGTCACAGGAGACTACCAGGGTTGCTAGAGAGTTTATAGATGTTTTATTGACTGATTTTCCTTGTGTTCAACTAGTTGATATTGACTTTTCTATTGACATAGACCCAGGAACTAAGCCCATATCTATAATTCTTTAGATGGCTCCAGTTGAATTGAAGGAGTTGAAGGAATAATTGGAAGATTTGTTGAAGAAAGGCTTTATCCGTCCGAGTGTTTCTCCCTTGGGTGCTCTTGTATTATTTGAGAAGAATAAGGATGGCACTATGCAGATATGTATTGACTATCGCCGGCTTAATAAAGTGATCATCAAGAACAAGTATCCCTTTCCTTGCATTGATGATCTTTTTGACCAGTTTCAGGGTGCCTCGGTGTTCTCCAAGATTGACTTAAGGTTCAGTTACTATAAGCTAAGAGATCGGGAATTTGATATCCCAAAGATCATTCTTAGGACCTATTATGGGCATTATGAATTCGTGGTTATGTCATTTAGGTTAATTAATGTCCCGACTTCTTTTATGGAGTTGATGAACCGAGTGTCTAGGAACTATTTAGAAATCTTTGTGATTGTGTTCATACATTATATCTTTATTTATTCCAAGAGTGAGGCAGATCGTACATAACACTTGAGGATAGTGCTCTAAGAGACTGAGGGAAGGGAAATTTACGCTAAGTTCTCGAAGTGTGAGTTTTGGCTTGAGTCCATTGCATTTGTTAGGTATGTTGCATCAAAAGAGGGTATTATGGCCGATTTGGCCAAAGTAGCAGTTGTTCGTGAGTGGGCTAGGCCTACTTTAGAGAGTGAGATTCAAAGTTTCCTTTGTTTAGTGGGGGTATTATTGACATTTTGTTCAGGGTTTTTCATCTATAGCATCCCATAGACTAGATTAACTCAAAAGACTGTAACATTCTAGTTGTTAAATGATTATGAGTTGAGCTTCCAAAGGCTCAAAGATTTGTTTACTTCAGTAGCTGTTCTTCCTTTACCCGAGGAGGGGGTTCCATGTGTGGTATATTGTGATGCTTCATATGTGGGTTTGAGTGGTGTGTTGATGCAAATGGGAAGAGTAATAGCCTATGCTTCTAGACAGCTAAAGGTGCATGAGAAGAACTACCCTACCTATGACATGGAGTTGGCTGCAATTGTGTTTGTGTTGAAACTGTGGTGACATTATTTTTGTGGGGTGCATTGTGAGATCTCTACCAATCACCAGAGTCTCAAATATATCTTTACTCAGCCTAAAATGAACATGAGACAGCATTGCTGGTTGGAGCTTCTTAAAGACTATGATATCTCAATTCTGTATCACCCAGGGAAAGCCAATATGGTGGTGGATGCTTCGACCCAAAAGAATATAAGTATCAAAATTTTAGCATTCCTTAGGGATGAGGAGAGACCCTTAGCTTTAGAGGTTCAGTCTCTTGCTTGGTACATGGTCCATTTGGACATTTCTCCTCCTCAAAGTATTTTGGCATTTGTTGTAGCTAGATCTTCTTTGCTTGATTAGATATATGCTCAACATTTCAAGGACCCCAGATTATGCATGATTCATGATAAAGTGTTGAGAGATGAAGCTAAGGTGGCTATTATTGATGTTAATGGTGTACTGAGGGTTAATGGTAGAGTTTATGTGTCTAAAGTCGGAAATTGCATGACATTGATATTAGAGGAGGCCCATTGTGTTAGATATTCCATCCAACTGGGTATGGATAAGTTGTATCATGATCTTAAATGACATTATTGATGGTTTGGCATGAGGAGAGAGAAAGACTCAGCTTCTAAGAAATGATTAAAACTATTTATCTTTCTAAATTTATTCGAAATTAACATAGCTGAGTTCGTGGCCAAGTGATTGAATTGCCAACAAGTGAAGTATGATCATCAAAAGCCTGGTGTATCGATGCAAAGGATGCCTATTCCTGAGTGAAAGTGGGAGAGAGTGACTATGGATTTTGTTATAGGGTTTCCCACGGCGTTGGGCAAGTTTTATATAGTGTAGGTTGTCATCGATCAATTGAGCAATTCAGCAGACTTCATATCTGTGAATACTACCTATGGTGAAGAGCAAGGCTAGATTGTATATTCGAGACACTGTCATAATGAATGGTGTGCCAATGCCTATAGTATCAGAAAGAGGGTCTGTGTTTACTTCTCACTTTTAGCGGGCTTTACAACATGGTTTGGGTACTGATGTGCTATCAAAACATAACACATAAGATTCCTAAAACAATGGATTTTGTGAGTTGTTAATGCGACTTTTTATGGTTTTTATGTGTTTTTGTGTCATTCTTGAAAAAATATTAAGTTGGCATGATTTTGGAGAAAAATTGCAGAGTTTGCTGAAGCATGAGACATACGAGTTCACCTATGAGTCGTGGCCCAAGCTACTAGTCGTAGGGTGTTATCGTAGCAAGAAATAGAGACCAAAAATCAGAAATCTGCTAAATGGAGGTCAACCTTACGAGATGATCATATGAGTCGTAAGTCTCACTATGACTCGTACAGATGTTGTCGTAGCAAGAAACAAAGAGACCATATTTTGGATCAATAAATGAAGGCCTAGACTATGAGAGGAGCATACGAGTCGTAGCCCAAGCTACGACTCATACTAGTGGGTCATACCAATTGAGTCTAAGATTCCAAGAACCTCATATAAGACCCCGATTACAACTCGTAGTTCACCTACAAGTCGTACCTGTGAGACATACCCGCTGCCAGTTGTCTTTTCTGTGTAATTTTTAGAGCTAAATATGTAAACACAATAAATACTTTAAGTTAGGGTTTTATTTTGGGAATTCCAGATACTGAACATTGAACATTACCCTTGAATTCTCTCTAGAATTGTTTAGGATTTTAGAATAGATTTTCATTTTCACTTGGAAAACCCACTTTTGGGGAGGGAAAATATCATATTATATTCATTCTCAATATATCAAGCTTGTGGTTTATAACTTGTGGTGCTATCATTCTTCGTTGTTTTGGGTAAAGCTCTCAACTATGCCATGTCTTTGAATTTTTGTTGGTTTTGCCTTAGCCATGAGTAACTAAGCACCCACAACTTGGGGTTGTGGGAACCATGGGTAGTTGACTTGAAATGACCCAGGTTAGTGCATTTTTATGATTGGAGTTTTGTATGTCTTGTCTATTTCTCTTCATTATTATTGATTTTTGGTGGTGGCCAACACCAAATCCCACCTACTATCACGATCCCGACCAAGGTAGTGATGAATAGAAAAAGGAATAAATGATAGGATTTGATTGATGTTTTCTCGTCTAATCAACCAAACCTGACCAAGGGGAGGTTGGCTGGGACAATAGGTAATGGTTAGTTGGCACGCCATGGTTGCCGACCAAGCGCCATGGTGAAATTCTACCTTCACCTTCACAAGAGTGCTGGAAGAACCTAAGTTACCATTCTACATATGAATCTCCAATTGTAGTTATGTTATCTAGGTTAATCGAGTTAACGAACCATGGGGATATAATTCCTAAGTTGTCCCTAAAATTGATTGTTTTCTCGTATCATAGTATAGTGTTTAATTTACTTTGCTCTTGAATCACAAGCCCCTCCCCCCCTCCCCCCATTTAGAGATTTTAGTTATAAATACTTGAAATGATTGATAGTGAATTCTCGTAATCAAGACCTCCATTCCAGGTGGATTCAATCCTAACCTCAATTAGGCTAATTGCTGACAGCAATTTCTTTCTTATTGGAACGTGAACATCAAACATCAACAAAAATATTATGGAGCCATTCTTGGGGAATACAACTACGTTTTGACTCGATTTCACTATTAGTTAGTTCTAGTTTTAATTTCTAAACTATCTTATATTTTACTTTTGGTTTTGTTTTTGATGTTTGATTTTAACTGCAGGGTGTACTAGGTTGTATGCCCAATAAAAGGAGCTAAGGAAATCCCTTAGGTCCGATCAATTTTGAGATCCATTGACTCTTTAGAAGAATGGCTTAAGTGAATGAGGATATCGCGGTTTAGGAGGAAATGAATACGAATGATGATATAGGAAGAGAGGAGAATCCACCACCAAGGGACAATAGGCCAAAAATTAGGGACTTCAACGCAAATTCTTATCGATGGAACCAATATTGCTTGAACCCTATGGCCATGGACATTACTAGTGCTATAGTGTTGCCTCTACTATTGACAAATGTTCGATTACATCAAATGCTCCAAAATCGTGGATTATTCCTAGGGCTATCCTCAGAGGATCCCCACTGTCATCTCCATAATGTGGTGTTTGTTTGCTAGAGTGTCATGGGGACACACATTTTTTCTCTGGATGTTGTTAGTTTGCAAATATTTCCATTGTCACAGACTGGGAATGCAACTGTGTAGTTGTCTGAGTTACCTCCGGGTACAATATCAAGTTGGCTAGAGCTTTAGAGAGTGTTTCTTGAGAGATATTTTCGCAAGATCTAAGAACCTAGAACTCAAGGATCAAACAAACAACTTTGAGCAATTACCGGGTGATTCCATTAGCACAACAAAGGAGAGATTTATGAGATACTTGAAGATCGTCCCCAATCACATTTTTTGAGACTTTTTATTGGGCACTCGATGAAAATAGTCAAGCATGCACCGAAACATTCATAGGAGGCATGTTTCTTGACCAACCTTTTGCATTGATAGCTGCAAGGATGGAGCAAGTGTTAAAACCAATAAAGCATGGAGTAAGCGAGAGCGAGGTGCATTAAAAACTTCTTGTGCAGTCAACACTAACAATGAGCAAGCAAAGGTCAATGAAGAGATCATGGAGCAACTTGATAAACTTCACACAAGCATGGACTTGCTCTTGAATCAAAACCAAGCAAGTGGCAAAATGATCACTCACCAACCTCCTAAGGCTCCCATCTATGAAGATCCATTCTTTGATGAAGATGCTTGTTTTGTGAGTAATCAAGCGGCGGGTTTCCAGAATAACCCCCAAGGGTCCAACTCAGACTATAGGAGGCAAGGTTCCGGGAATCAAGGTTGGAACTACAACTGTGATGGTGCTTATAGAGACAATCGAGGTGGTTACTATGAATGAGTGAGGATATTGGATGCCGAATTGGGTAGAAGAGTTGATTATAGGAATGATCCTTATGTGCCGCCCCACAACCTTGATGTCGTTCCAAGCACTTCGAGGCTTGAAGAGATATTTGACAAGTTGTTAAAGAGAGCCGATCACCAAGATGAGACCTTGAAAGGAAAGAAAGTAGATATCTCAAGTATTAACCAAAAAATAGTTTCTCACTCGGTGGAGATTAAGCAACTAGAACAATAATTTTGGCAAGTTTCTACGCAATTGAACTAACGCAAAAGGGTCACCTTGCAAAGCTAACGGTTCAAAATCCTAAGAATGAAGGGCATTGTACGACAATGATGACTTTGGGTGTCAAAAGTACTGTTGATCCTCCTACACCACTGGCTGGAGATGGAAGCCACAGAAAGAGGGTAAACGAGGAGACTAAGATGCCTAGTACAAACGAGCAACCAAAGAAATATAAAACCTTTCCAAGGCCTCCACCACATTTTCCTCAAAGGCTTGGGAAGTGAAAGGAGTAAGGTAATTTTGAAAAATCTTGGTGATTAAGAAGTTGTTAGTTGATTTTCCTTTAGTTGAGGCTCTTGAAAAGACGTTGGGATATGCAAAATGGATGAAATATCTTGCCAAGAAGGAGCACAAAGTTAGCCAAGAGCTCTCACAAAATTTTCAACATTACAGTGCCAACAGCACAAAGACTTTAGTGCAGAAGCATGAAAATCCGGGTGCACTCACCATACCATGCACAGTTGGGGAACTTGCATTTGCTAGAGCACTATGTGACTTGTGAGCTAGTATAAATTTGATGCCTCTTGCCATATTCAGAAAGCTCGGTTTGGGCAACCTTGTTCCTTTAAAGATGCAGTTGTTGATGGCAGACAGAACTATCAAGAAGCCTGTGGAGATACTTTATGATATGTTGGTCAAGGTAGAGAAATTTATATTCCCCGCAGATTTTTTTATACTTGACTGTGAGGTTGGTGTTGCATTTCTAATTATCTTGGGGAGACCCTTTTTAGCCACAGGGAGAGCATTGGTTGATATGGATAAGAGTCTACTTACCTTTATGTTTGGTGAAGAGGCAATTCTCTTTCAAGTGGGCCTACCAGATAGAATGAGTTATGAGTTTCAGGTTGTCTCGATGATTGAAATGAGTGAGGATGATAAAGTGGAGTTCTCGGTTGAGTTGATGTTGGGAGTGTAACCTTTGGCAGCTGTGTTGATGAATTTTGACTGTGTTAGAATTCTTTAATATGAGGAAACGGTGAATGCTCTTGGGGTGTCATTTGGGCCTAGGCGATAGGCCAGGTTAGTGTTAGACTTGTGCAATAGAGAGATGCCACCGACAAAGCATTCTATAGAAGTCCCACCAGAGTTACAACTAAAGGCATTACCAATGCATCTGAATACATACTTGGGAGAGAATAGTACATTGCTATCATAATTACAGCTGACTTAAACAAATCTCACACAGAGGCCCTCATTTCCATTCTCAAGCAATTCAAAAGGGCCATCAGGTCTGCAATTGCAGACATCAATGGATTACATCCAGGAATTTGTACACGAGCATCGAAGATAGTTAAACCCCCTCAATGCAAGAGGATGTACGGAATGAAATCATCCAGTGATTAGATGCAGGAGTAATCTATCTAATCGCTGATAGTGAATGGGTCAGCCCAGTGCAGTGTGTTCCAAAAAAAGGAGGTATCACAGTTGTGCCTAATACAAAGAATAAGTTGATTCCTATGAGACTAGTCACTGGGTAGAGGGTATACATGGATTATAGGAAACTCAATGCTTCTACCAAGAAAGATCATTTTCCTCTGCCTTCATGCATCAAATGCTCGATAGACTGGAAGAAAAGGGATGGTATTGTTTCCTTGATGGATATTTCGGGTGTAATCAAATTATTATTACGCACGAGGATCAAGAGAAGACAACTTTCACATACCCATATGGTACCATTGCATTTAAAATAATACCTTTTGGACTACGTAATGCTTCAGTGACATTTCGAAGATGCATTATGTCTATTTTCTCGGACATGGTTGAAAGCACTCTTGAGGTGTTCATGGATGATTTTAGACTTATTGACTAATCTTTTGAATAATGCTTGTTACATTTGCATGATGTGTTGCAGAGGTGTGTTGAGAGCCATTTGTTGCTAAACTGGAAGAAATGTCATTCAATGGTCAAAGAGGGCATAGTGCTTGGTTATAAAATTTCAGGCAAGGGAATCAAGGTGGATAAAGTAAATATTATGGTTATCGAGAAACTGCCACCACCAATTCTAGTGAAAGGTATCACGAACTTTCTAGGCCATGCAGGACTCTACCATTGCTTCACAAAACACTTCTCCAAGATCTCACAAGTCTTATCCAAATTGTTAGAGAAAAATGCCAAGTTTGTATTTGATAATGCAAGTCTTCGAATAATTGAAAATAACATTGACTCTAGCACACATTATTGTGGCTCCAGATTAGTCGCAACCATTTGAGCTAATCTATGATGCAAGTGGGTTTGTGCTAGGTGTGGTGTTAGGGCAGCGAAGGGAGAGAATTCTGCATTCATTCTATTATGCTAGCAAATCACTAAATGTGGCCCAGAAAAATTTTACAGTCACCGAACATGAATTGCTTACCTTAGTCTTTGCCTTTGAAAAATTTCATTCCTGCTTATTGGGAGCTAAGGTGATTATTCACATAGACCATGCAGCGATTCAATATGTGATGGATAAAGAGGATGCAAAACCATGAGTGAACAGATGGGCACTCCTCTTGCAAGAATTCAATTTTGATGTTATTGATAGAAAGGGGTCAGAAAATAAGGTAGGAGATCACCTTTCTAGATTGGAAGATGAAGTTATGGTAATGTTTGATGATGGCCTTGACATCAAAAATTCATTCCCAGATGAGAGAGTCTTGGCGGCCTCACAGGACTTTATGCTGTGGTTTGCGAAGTATGCTAACTACTTGGTGAGTGATACAGTGTCTCCTTATCTGAACATCCATCAGTGTCGCAAGTTTATGCACGACGTAAAGAAGTTCTTCTAGGATGAGCCATATTTATTTCGTATTTGTATGGATGGGATAACCCGTAGATGTGTGCCAAAAGTAGAAGTGATGAGTATTCTTAAAGTATGACACTCTTCTTTGGTAGATGGGTCATCACAGTAGAGCTCGAACTGCTTACAAGATGTTTTACAGTGTTGCTACTATTGTCCCTCTATAAATCAAGACGCCCATGATTATGTCAAGGTGTGTGATAGATGTCAAAGAGACGGCGGGGTCTCACGAAGGCTCGAACTTTCTCTAAATCCTATTTTTGTGATATAACAGTTCGATGTTTGGGGCATTGACTTTATGGGACCCTTTCTCAGCTCTCATGGTAATAAGTATATTCTGGTTTTAGTTGATTATATCTCCATAGGTAGAGGCCGTAGCTCTACCGAACAATGAAGGTAAGAGTGTTACCGAGTTTCTCTGAAGAAATATTTTTTCTAGGTTCAGTAGACCTCAGGCAATTATCAGTGATGTAGATACTCATTTTTGCAACCGACTGTTCAAAGCTCTCCTTGAAAGATATGTCTTGAAGTAGCGAGTGGCAACCCCGTACTATCCCCAAACAAGCAGGCAAGTAGAAGTTTCAAATATGTAAATAAAGCAAATCCTATCATAAATGGTGAATGTAAATCGCACTGACTGGTCAAAAAAGTTGGATGATACTTTATGGGCCTACTGCACAGCTTTCAAAACCCCAATCGGAATGTCCCCTTATCAATTGGTGTTTGGGAAAGCCTTTCACATACTAGTTGAACTTGAGCAAATGGCATTATAGGCACTAAAGAAACTGAATGTAGACTACCAGCATATGAAAGTTCTACAATTTTAAAAGCAAAGGATTATGCTTAGCATTATCGCAGAATTGAGAACCAGTAATTTTCTCTAGGATTCATAGGGTTTCTTTATAACTCTAGGTTGAAGTGGTTTCCTGGGAAACTCAGATCTAAGTGGATGGGACTTTTTATGGTGGTACGCATTTTTAGTTATAGAGCCATTGAGTTAGAAAGCAGGGATGGTAAAATTTTTGAGGTCAAAGGCCAGAGGGTCAAATTGTACCTGGGCGACATGGAAGAAATTAAAATAGTCGAAGACTGGAACCTTGAAGAGGCCTGAGCACAAAACCTTTCTGTCGTGCTGCGATAATAAATCAGACGCTTCTTGGTAGGCAACCTAAGGTATGCCTCTTATACCTCTCTTATGTATCTTTACTTTGAGGACAAAGTATTCCATTTGGTGGGGTGTGGGAAGTTATCGATTACGGTGAAGTCTGAGTAGCCGCGAGTCCATAACTTTCCTTATTTTTTATCCCAAGGTTTTCTTGTCGTGTTTCTTTTTCCTTGTGGATGATTAATTTTCTATTGAACCTGCATGTTTAGGTAGTATAGATAATGTGTAAATTCAATGTAGTGTTATCTGTCAGCATATACATAGTCTTTAAATGCTTTTTGAATGATATGGAAAATTAGGTACACTCATAATTTTTGAGATTGTGGTTATTGATGCATTCATGCATTTTGAGTATCTGGAAATGTTTGTTCAGATAGTGTGTAGGTCAGCTGAGGCTTGAACCAAGACCTGTGCGTCTATACTTGATTGTGAGTGTAATTCCATGTGTGTTGTGAGCTTATTTTGCTGCATTCATGCATCATGTATGGACTCAGAACTTGCCTTGTTACTCTAAGATTGAATAGGAATGTGGTTGATTTGGAAAGGATCTTAGGCCTTTGTTCTTTGAGTTAACCAAGTCTTAGGCTAAATGACCTACCAAATAAGTAAGTGATTCCGTTGTTCCAAAATTTTGAGCTTCTCATGTACTCATTCTTTCTTGACACCTTACTAGATTAACCTTGTTTGATGAAATATCTTGATATTGGTCCTGGTGTATCCTTGAAGATGTGAACCTTAATTGAGGCTAAAAGCCTAAGTTGAGGATGGCCACAAATTGTGGCCCTAGTTTGGGGAATAGATATTGTGTACTTCACCTCAGGCTAAAAGGCTAAGTTGTGGGTGACCCTTATTGTATTAAAGTAATAACAATGTGGTGGTTAGTTGGGAAATAAATAAAGAAATGGAAAATCATGAGCTGATGCCAAGAAAAAGAAAAGAAAAGTGTCTTGAGTTGAGAAAAAATAGCAAGAATTGAGTTCAGAAATAAGGCACAACTGAAAATTGAAAGAGAGCACTCGAGAAAAATTTGAAACAGGAGAATAATGATGGATTTAATAAAAATGGATGGGTTATAAAAGCAAAAGTGTTGGTAAATATGGTTCAAGGATCGTTTTTAGTCACTACTTGCCCAAAATGCCATACCGAAGCCCTCTGAACCCATGTTTCAAGCCCTTAAGTACCAAAGTGATCCAAATCCACTTTGTCACCAAGCTAGAAGATGAGTATAGAGGCAAGCCTATGGTGTTAGTCATTGTGCATAAATTTCAATTGTGAGAGTGAGAATGCTTCCTCAGTCCCTAAATTCTAAATACTTTTTGAGTGTCACCCACTGGTACGAGTCATATGCTCCTCTTGTAGTCTAGGTGTTCATTTATTGACCCAAAATTGGGCTCTATGTCTCTTGCTAAGAGTACATCTATATGATTCGTAGTGAGATTTAGGACTTGTATGATGATTTCGTACATTTGACCTCCACTTAATAGATATCTGATTTTTGATCTCTGTTTCTTGCTACGATAACACCCTATGAATCGTAGCTTGGGCTATGACACGTAGATTGGGCCACGACTCATAGCTTGGGCTATGACTCATTGGGGTATGACTCATAGGTAAACTCTTATGTCTTCTGCTTCAGAAAAATCTGTAATTTTCCTCCAAAATCATGTGAACCCTAGCTTTTCTGCAAGAACAACACAAAAATACGTAAAAACAATAAAAATTCATATTAAGAACTCACAAAATCCCTTGTTGTAGGCATCAAATGCATTATATTGTGACAGCACATCAACACCCTCAACTTAGAATTATTGCTTGTCCTCAAGGGAAGACTTAATGTACGTAGACAATGAGAAATACATAGCAGCAATATCAATGGTGTATACATCATTCACTCTAATCCAGGTACCCAACTATCATTTTTAAAACTAGATTGAAAAGCTACTAAGCACAACAAAAACATGATGATGAATCTTTCAATCCTTCTATGATAAGATAAGGAGCATCAACCATCCATAATCACTAGTATAGAAATATGCTAATCAAGTAGTGGGTCGATTCCAAGATTCCAAGAACCTGATACGGTACCCTGATTACGACTTATAGGTCACCCTACGAGTCATACCTATGAGACGTACCAGCTGTCAGCTGTCTTTTCTGTGTAATTTTTAGGGATAAATGTGTAAATACTATAAATACTTTAAGTTAGAGTTTTATTTGGGGAATTCGAGATATTGAACGTTAAATATCACCTTTGAATTCTCTCTAGAATAGTTGAGGATTATAACATAGATTTTTATTTTCTCTTGGAAAACCTGCTTTTGGGGAGTGCAAATCCCGTATTATATTATTCTCAATATATCAAGCTTGTGGTTTGCAATTTGTGGTGCTATAATTCTTCATTGCTTTGGGTAAAACTCTCAACTATGTCTTGTCTTTACATTTTATTGGTTTTGCCTTAGCTATGAGTAACTAAGTAACCACAACTTAGGGTTGTGGGAACCATGGGTAGTTGAGTTGAGATAACCTAGGTTAGTGCATTTCTATGATTTGGGTTTTGCATGTATTGTCCATTTCTCTTTGTTATGATTGTTGCTTGGTGGTGGCCAATACCAAACCCCGCCTACTATAACGATCCCGACCAAGGTAGTGACGAATAAGAAAAGAGAAATAGGTGAAAGGATTTGATTGATGTGTTCTCATCTAATCAACCAAACCCGACCAAGAGGAGGTTGACCAAGACAATAGGTAACGGTTATTGGCACGCTATGGTTGCCGACCAAGTGCCATGGTGAAAATCGACCTTCACCTTCACCAGAGGGCTGGAAGAACCTAAGTTATCATCCTGCATGTGAATCTCTAATTGTAGTTATATTATCTAGGTTAATCGAGTAAACGAACATAGGGAACACAATTCCCAAGTTGTCCCTAAAATTGAGTGTTCTCCTGCATCGTAGTATAGTGTTTATTTTACTTTGTTCTTGAATGAAAAATCCCCCCTAATTTATAGATTTTAGTTATAAATACTTGAAATGATTGATAGTGAATTCTCGTAGTCAAGCCCCTGTATTCTATGTGGATTCGACCCTAACCTCGGTTATGTTAATTGCAGATGGCGACTTCTTTCTTATTGGAGGGTGAACATCAGACATCATCAAAAAAATTATGGTGCCGTTATCGGGGAATACAACTAGGCTTTGACTTGATTTCACTATTAGTTAGTTCTAGTGTTAATTTCTAAACTCTCTTGTATTTTACTTTTGTTTTTATTTTTGTTGTTTGATTTTAATTGCTGGGTATACTAGGCTGTATGCCCAATACACGAAGCTAAGGCAATCCCTTAGCTCCGATCAATTTGGATATCCACCGACTCTTTAGAAGAATGGCTCAAGTGAATGAGGATATCGCGATTGAGGAGCAAATAAATATGAATGATGATATGGGAGGAGAGGAGGATCCACCACTACGGGATAAAAGGGCACAACTTAGGGACTTCAACGAAAATGTTATGGATGGAACCAATATCGCTTGAACCCTATGGACATGGACATTACTGGTGCTATAGTGTTGCCTCTACTTTCGACTGATGCTAAGTTCTCAGTATCAAGTGGATTACTTCAAATGCTCCAACACCGTGGATTATTCACAGGGCTATCCTCAAAGGATCCCCACAGTCATCTCCATAGTATGGGGTTTGTTTGCAAGAGTGTCATGGGAACACAAAATCAATCTCTGGATGTCGTTGGTTTACGGGTATTTCCATTGTCACTGACTAGAAATGCAGCTGTGTGGTTGTTGGAGATGCCTCCTAGTACAATACAAAGTTGGGCAGAGCTTCAGAGAGTGTTTCTTGAATGATATTTTCCAAAATATAAGAAGCTAAAGCTCACGGATCAAATAAACAACTTTGAGCAGTTGCCGGGTGACTCCATTAGCACAACATCGGAGAGATTTACCAAATGCTTGACGGTGGTCCCCAGTCACAAGATTGTTTATCATGCCTTCGTTGATATTTTTTATCGGGCACTTGATGAGAAAAGTCAAGCTTGCGCCGAAACAAATATTGGAGGCATGTTTCTTGACTAGGCTTTTGCATTGATAGCCGCAAAGATGGAGCAAGTGTTTAAAACCAATAAAGCATGTAGTCAATGAGAGCAAGGTGCAATGAAAACTTCTTGTGCGGTCAACACGAACAATGAGAAAGCAAACGTCAATGAAGAGATCACAGTGCAACTTGCTAAACTTCACACAAGCATGGACTTGGCCTTGATACAAAACTAAGAAAGCATCTAAGCGATTTTTCACCAACCTCCTAAGGTTCCCATCTATGAAGATCCATTCTTTGATGAAGATGCTTGTTTTGTGAGTAATCAAGTGGCGGGTTTCTTGAATAACCCCCAAGGGTCCAACTCGGACGATTAGAGGCAAGGTTCCGAGAATCAAGGTCGGAACTACAACCATGATCATTCTTATAGAGATAACTAAGGTGGTTACTATGAAAGGGAGAGAATGTCGGATGCCAAATGGGGTAGAAGAGGTGGTTATAGGAATGGTTCTTGTGTGCCCCCCATAACCGTGATGTCGTGCCAAGTACTTCGAGGCTCGGAGAGATGTTTGAAAAGTTGTTGAAGAGAGCCAATTACCAAGATGAGACCTTAAAAGGAATGAAAACAGATATCTCAAGTATTAACCAAAAATTAAAGTCTCACTTAGTGGCATTAAGCAACTAGACCAATAATTTGGGAAAGTTTCTTCGCAATTGAACCAATGCCAAAAGGTCACCTTACAAAGAAGCATGGTTCAAAATCCTAAGAATGAAGGGCATTGTATGGCACTGATGCCTCGGGGTGGCGAAAGCACTATTGATCCTCTAACGGCAATGGTTAGAGATGGAAGCTGCAAAAGAGAGTGAACGAGGAGACTGAGATGCTCAATACAAACGTACAACAAAAGAAATATAAAGCCTTTCCAAGGCCCCCAATGCCTTTTCCTCAAAGGCGCGGGAAAAGAAAAGAGAAAGGTAATTTTGAACAATTCTTCGCGATGCTTAAGAAGTCATTAGTGGACTTCCCTTTACTTGAGGCTCTTGAGAGGATGCTAGGATTCATGAAATAGATGAAAGATCTTGTCAAGAAGAAGCACAACATTAGCTAAGGCCTCTCACAAATTTTCATCATTATAGTGCCATCACCACAAAGCCTTTGGTGCAGAATCACGAAGATCTAGGTGTATTCACCATACCATGCCCAGTTGGGGAACTTGCATTTGGTAGAGCACTGTGTGACTTGGGAGTGAGCATCAATTTGATGCCTTTTGCCATATTCAGTAAGATTGGTTTGGGAAACCTTGTTCTTATAAAGATGCAGTTGTTAATGGCAGGTAAAACTGTCAAGAAGCCTTTTGGGATACTTTAACATGTGTTGGTCAAGGTAGACAAATTTATGTTTCTCGCAGATTTTGTTATACTTGACTGTGAAGTTGATTTTGCAGTTCTTATCATCTTGAAGAGACCTTTCTTAGCCGTAGGGAGAGCATTGGTTGATATGGAGAAGAGTCTACTTACCTTCAGGTTTGGTGAAGAGGCAATTGTGTTTCAATTGGGCCTACCAGATAGAACGAGTTATGAGTTTCAGGTTGTCTCGATGATTGAAATGAGTGAGGATGATTAAGTGGAGATCCCGGTTGAGTTTAGGATAGGAGTCGAACCTTTGGCAAATGTGTTGATGAATTTGAATAGTGATAGATTTCTTGATTATAAGGAAACAGTGAATGCTATTTGGGTATAATTTGGGCCTAGGCAACAGGCCAGGTTAGAGTTAGACTTGTGCAACAGAGAGACGCCACCGACAAAGGCTTCTGTAGAAGTCCCACCAAAGTTAGAATTAAAGGCATTACCAACGCATATGAAATACATACTTGGGAGAGAATAGTACATTGCTGTCATAATTATAGCTGACTTACACAAAGCCCAAACAGAGGCCCTCGTCTCCATTCTCAAGAAATTCAAAAAGGCCATCGGGTGGACAATTGCAGACATTATTGGCATACCTCCTGGAATGTGTACTCATAAGATTAAACTAGTCAAGGATTACAAGCCCAACATCGAGTATCAAAAATGATTGAACCCCGAATGCAATAGGTTGTACGGAAAGAAATCATCAAGTGGTTAGACGTATAGTAATCTGCCCAATTGGCGATAGTGAATGGTCAGTCTGGTGCAGTGTATTCCAAAAAAGGGAGGTATCACAATGGTGCCTATTGCAAAGAATAAGTTGATTCCTATGAGACCAGACACTGGGTGGAGAATATGTATGGATTATAAGAAACTCATTGCTCCTGCCGAGAAAGATCATTTTGCTATGCCCTTAATAGATCAAATGCTTGATAGACTAGCCAAGAAGGGATGGTATTGTTCCCTTGATGGATATTTCGGGTATAATCAAATAGTTACTGCGCATGAGGATCAAGGGAAGAAAACTTTTACATGCCCATATGGTACCTTTTGATTTGAAAGAATGACTTTTGGATTATGTGACGCTCCAGCCACGTTTCAAAGATGCATGATGTCTATTTTCTTGGACATGGTCGAAAGCACTGTTAAGGTGTTCATGGATGATTTTAGTGTTTTTGGCCAATATTTTTAAGAATGCTTATCACATTTGCATCATATGTTGCAAAGGTGTGTTGAGAGCCATTTGTTGTTGAACTGAGAAACGTCATTTATGGTCAAAGAAATCATAGTGCTTGGTCATAAAATTTTAGGCAAGGGAATCGAGGTGGATAAAGCAAAAATTGAGATTATTGAGAAATTGCCACCAACAATGTCAATGAAAGGTATCAAGAGTTTTCTATGCCACGCAGGATTCTACCATCGCTTCTTAAAATACTTCTCCAAGACCTCACAACCCTTGTGGAAAATTATTGGAGAAAGATGCCAATTTTGTATTTGGTAATGCATACATGCAAATCTTTGAAGAATTGAAAAAAAAGGTTGACTTTGGCACCGATTATTGTGGCTCCAGATTGGTCACAATTATTTGAGATAATGTGTGGTGCAAGTGGTGTTACGCTAGGTGTAGTTTTGGGCAGCGAAGGGAGAGAATTCTACATTCGATCTATTATACTAGCAACGAACTAAATGTGGCTCAGACAAATTATACAGTCACCGAAAAAGAATTTCTTGCCTTAGTCTTTTTCTTTGAAAAATTTCTTCTTACTTATTGGGAGCTAAAGTGATTATGCACACGGAACATGCAATGGTCAAATATCTGATAGCTCTAAAGGATGAATCCACATCGATCACATGGGCACTCCTCTTGTGAAAATTCAATTTTGATGTTATCGACAAGAAAGGGTTAGAAAATCAGGTAGCCGATCACCTTTCTAGATTGGAAGATGTAGCTATGGTAAAGTTTGATGATGGACTTGACATCAATGATTCATTCCCCAATAAGAGAGTTTTGGCGATCTCACATGACCTTATACCCTGGTTTGCGGACAATGCCAACTACTTGGTGAGTGATATAATGTATCCTGATCTGAACACCTATCATCTTCGCAAGTTCATGCACGACATAAAGATCTTTTGGGATGAGCCATATTTATTTCGTATTTGTGCGGATGGGATCATCCGTAGATGTGTTACAGAAGTAAAAATTATGAGTATTCTTGAAGCATGCCACTCTTTAATGGTGGGTGGTCATCACAGTGGAGCTCGAACTACTTATAAGTGTTATAGTGTGGCTACTATAGGCCGTCTATACATCAAGACGCCTATGATTATATCATGTCATGTGATAGATGTCAAAGAGTGGGCGGGGTCTTGCGAAGGCACGAACTTCCTCTAAATCCTATTTTGGTGATAGACCTATTCGACGTTTGGGGCATTGACTGGGAGAATAGGTGACGGTTAGTTGGCACTCCATGGTAGCCGACCAAGCGCCATGGTGAAATTCGACCTTCACCTTCACAAGAGGGTTGGAAGAATATAAGTTACTGCCATACATGCGAATCTCCAATTATAGCTATGT
The DNA here is from genome assembly GCA_011800125.2 of Solanum clarkiae. Taxonomy (NCBI): domain Eukaryota; kingdom Viridiplantae; phylum Streptophyta; class Magnoliopsida; order Solanales; family Solanaceae; genus Solanum; species Solanum clarkiae. The sequence continues at coordinate 3,373 of JAABOM020114688.1, read as the reverse complement.
AATCTAGGGTAATCGAGTTAACAAACCATATGGAACACAATTCCCAAGTTGTCCCTAAAATTAAGTTTTTTCCTACATCGTAGTATAGTGTTTATTTTACTTTGTTTTTGAATCCCGAAACTCCCCCCCCCCCATTTAGAGATTTTGGTTATAAATGCTTGAAATAATTAATAGTGAAGTCTTGTAGTCAACCACTGTATTCCTTGTGGATTCGATCCTAACCTTCGGTTAGGTTAATTGCTGACAGTAACTGCTTTCTTATTGGAGTGTGAACATCATAAAAAATTATGGCGCCATTGCCAGGGAATACGACTAGGTTATGAGTTAAATTCACTATTAGTTCTAATGTTGATTTCTAGAGTCTCGTGTATTTTACTTTTTTTATGTTTTTGTTGTTTGATTTTACTTGTAGGGTGTGCTAGGTTGTATGGTTAGAACAAGGAAACAAGGTGGCCCCTTAATTCCGATTAATTTGGAGATCCACGAACTTTTTAGAAGAATGGCTCAAGTGAATGAGGATGTTGCGATTGAGGAGGAGATAAATATGAATGATGATGATATAGGAAGACAGGAGAATCCACAACTGAGGGATAATAGGCCATAGCTTAGGGATTTTAATGAAAATGCTTATGGATGGAATCAGTATCGATTGGACCCTAAAGCCATGGACGTTACCGGTGCTATAGTACTGCCTCCTCTACTCGCAGATGCTAAGTTTGTTGTATCGATTAGATTGCTCCAAATTCTCCAAAATCATGGCTTACTCACAGCGCTACCCTCAGAGGATCCCTACCTTCATCTCCAGAATGTGGCTTGAAGATCCATTCTTTGATGAAGATGCATGTTTTGTAAGCAACCAAGCAGCAGATTTCTAGAAAAACCTTCAAGGGTCCAATTCAGACTATTAGAGGCAAGGGTCTGAGAATCAAGGTTAGAAGTTAAACCGGGATAGGGAATATATAGACAACTAGGGTGGATACTATGAAAGAGAAAGAGTGCCAGAGACCGAATGGGGAAGAAGAGATGGCTATAGGAATGGTCCTTGTGTACAACCTCACAATCGTGATGCTGGGCCAAGTAACTCTAGAATCAAAGAAATGTTTGACAAGTTGTTGAAGAGGCCCGACCACCAAGATGAAACTTTAAAGGGAACAAAAGCAGATATTTCAAGTAATAATCTGAACAGAGAGTCTCACTCGGTGGTAATTAAACAACTGGAACAACAATTCGGAAAGGTGTCTTCGCAGTTGAACAAACTCCAAAAGGGAACCTTACCAAGCATCGTGGTTCAAAATCCTAAGAATAAAGGATATTGCATGGCAGTGATGACTCAGAGTGGCAAAAGCACTATTGATCCCCTAATGCCAATGGTTAGAGATAAAAGCCGCAGAAAGAGGGTAAACGAAGAGACTGAGATACCTAGCTTAAATGAGCCACTAAAGAAATATAAAAACCTTTCCAAGCCCCCCACCACCTTTTCCTAAAGGCTTGGGAAGAGAAAAGAGAAAGGTAATTTTGAACAGTTCTTTGCGATGCATAAGAAGTTGTCAATACACTTTCCTTTAGTTGAGGCTCTTGAGAGGATGCCGGGATATGCGAAATGGATGGAGGATCTAGTCAAGAAGAAGCAAAAATTTAGCTAAGACCTCTCCAAAAAGTTTTAACATTGCAGTGCCATCACCGTGAAGTCTTTAGTGGAGAAGCATGAAGATCCAGGTGCAATCACTATACTATGCACAGTTTGGGAACTTGCATTTGCTAGAGCACTATGTGACTTAGGAGACAACATCAGTGTGATGCCTCTTGCCATATTAAGAAACGTTGGATTGGGCAACCTTCAAAGATGCAGTTCTTGATGGCAGACAAAACAATCAAGAAGCTTGTGGGGATACTTTATGATGTGTTTGTCAAGGTACACAAGTTTATATTTCCTGTAGATTTTGTTATACTTAACTATGGAGTTGATTTTGCAGCTCCAATCATCTTTGGGAGACCCTTCTTACAATAGGGAGAGCATTAGTTGATAAGGAAAAGTGTCTGCTTACCTTCAGGTTTTGTGAAGAAGCAGTTGTGTTTCAATGGGGCTAGCTAGATAGAAAATGTTTTGAGTTCCAAGTTAATTCAATGATCAAAATGAGCGAGGATGATGAAGGGGAGATCCCAATTGAGTTGAGGGTGGGAGTTGAACCTTTGGCAGCTGCGTTGATGAATTTCAATGATGACAGCATACCTGATTATGAAGAAACAATGAATGCTCTCGGGGTGTCATTTGGGCGTAAATAATAGCCCGGGTTAGAACTAGACTTATGCAACAGGGTAACGCCACCTACGAAGCCTTCCATAGAAGTCCCACAGAGTTGGAGTTAAAGGAACTACCAGCAGATCTGAAATACACATACTTTAGAGGGAATAACACTTGGTTGTCGTAAGTACAACTGACTTGAACAAAACCCAACCAGAGGCCCTGGTTTCCGTTCTTAAGTAATTCAAAAGGGCAATTTGGTAGACAATTCCAGACATTATTGGCTTATATCCTGGGATATGCACTCATTAGACTCAACTGGTCAAGGATTAAAAATTGAGTATCGAGGATCAAAGATGGTTGAACCCTCTAATGCAAGAAGCTGTATGGAAAGAAATCATCAAGTGGTTAGATGCATTACTGATCTACCCAATCGCCGACTGTGAATGGGTCATTCCAGTGCAATGTGTTCCAAAAAAGGGAGGTGTCATAGTGGTTCTTAATGCAAAAATTGAGTTAATCCCTATATGTCTGGTCACCGGGTGTAGAGTGTGTATGGATTGCAGGAAACGCAACGCTTCCACTGAGAAATAACATTTCCTTATGCCCTTTATGGATCAAATGCTTGACAGACTTGCAAGGAAGGGATGGTATTGTTTTCTTGACGGATATTCCGGGTACAACCAAAGTGATATAGCATCTGAGGATCAAGAGAAGACAACTGTAATACCCCACACCTTACCATACCTATACTATACAAATGAAATATGACATGATTTGGTTAAACTAGCACTAGTTTTTAAAAGTGTTTGAATCTCGCGTTAATGGGCTATATGTGTGTCTAGCGCTTTAGAGGGTCGAGTGTATACATGTTTTGTGTCGAAATGAGGAGATGACGGACTTAAAATGAAGTGAGAGAATTGAGGTGATTGTAGGACTTAGAAGCAAGGGGGTGAGTCAGCTACTTGCTTAGCTCGAAATTGTTAACTAAACGGAGACAAGACCCGGCGTCGAAATTGTCCAAGTTTGATTGTAAATAAAATATGTGTTAATGGGGTAACTTTGGCCTATGTCTTAGAACCATAGATGTACTATATGTTCATCCCAAGAGTGGTATTAAAAATGGCCCAA
>JAABOM020114678.1:0-23562 GCA_011800125.2 Solanum clarkiae | reverse complement strand
CTCACTTGGAATGTCATCGACTACTGATGTGCTGCAAAAATATAGAAATATTAATGCTTAAAACTTAGGATTTTTTGTGTTCTCAATGCGATGTTAGAGGTTTTATGTGTTTTTGTGTTTATTTTTGCAGGATTATATGTTGGCTATGATTTTGGCGAAAGTTACAGAAGTTGCTATAGATTTGTTATTATGCGAGACAACTTATGGGTCGTAGACTATTCTACGAGCTATAGGGTGGTTTCTTAAAGAATTCCAGTGAGGGGCCATATTTCTGAAGTTACTTCTATGGACATGCAGACAAGCCATAGAAGAATTTATGAGTCATAGAAGTGGTTTCGTGCCCTAAGGATTAGAGCATGAACACTTTCTGAAGTTCATTAGATAAAACCCCCTTTACGGGCCATAAACCATTTTATGAGTCATAAAGGGGTGTTGTAAAGAAACTCCAGATTTCCAACAACAATGTACAAGAACCCAATTATGGGCCGTGAACTTTAATATGAGTCGTAAAGTGTTATAATAGAGTATGCCGATCAGTTCTACTAAGTCATTTTGGATTTATATTTTAATCATTATAAATAAGTCTTTTAGATTATTTTGCATAATTTCTCGCCAGGTTTGGTTAATTTTAGGTTAGTACTCAAAGAACTCAATTTTTTGAGAGAGAAAATTGTGATAGAATTATTTAGAACACTTGTGGTTGAATTCGATCTAAATCTTGTGATTCTTATCGATATTGGATTGCTTGTTCTTAAATCTATTCTGAAAGTATTTAATTATGTCTTTTCAATTCATAATGTCTTCATCCACCCATTGCATGACTAGCTAAATCCACAAATAGGGTTGTTGGAACCATGAAGAACTAACAAAGTAAAATCAGGTAATTCACAATGCTTGTAAGATGTATATCCATGTACTAATTAAATCTCTTTATTTTACATGTTTTCTGATGGTGTCCAACATTCGAACCCACCTAGTGGTACTGACTGGACCAAGGTAGTAATGAATAGGTAAAGAGATTAACTAGTAGGATTGATTGATGCATTCTCGTCTAATCAACCAAACTGGGCCAAGGGGAGGTTTTACTGGGACTAATGGGCAATGGTTAGTAATGCACAATATGGAGATAGACGAAGTTGCATAATGAAATTCACCTCTTACGTTTGACCAAAGGGCTTGGTCAACTTAAATTACCGTCCTGCATGTTATACACTAGACAAGAATTAGGTTATTCGGTGATACTGAGTAGGGGAATCATAGAGAACACAATACCCTAGTTGCTCTCTATTATTCATTTTCTCTTGTGATAGTTAGTTAGTTTACTTTTATCATTGATTATTACGAACTCCCTTTTGGGGAATTAAGTTAGTTAATTACTTAGATTACATAATGGTTAAGTTTTGTGAGTCTACATATTCACTGTGGGATTGACCCTAACCTTAGTTAGGTTCTATATCTTGACAACGGCCTCATTATGCTCTAAACGGAGGTGTAACTTGGCAGCATCAACTATCGACAACACAATAGGGTCACCATAAAGAAGAAATATCCTCTACCAAGGATAGATGACCTATTTAATAAATTGTAAGGGGCTAGTCTTTTTTCTATGGTTGACCAGCAGTCTGGATACAATCAAATAAGGCTAAGGCAATGTGATATTCCAAATATGACTTTTCAAACAAGATATGGGCATTTCAAATTTATGGCTATGTCACTTGGCCTAACTAATGCACCGACAATATTTATGGATCTTATGAATAGGGTTTTTAAACCCTAGCTTGATTTGTTTGTAATGGTGTTCATTGATGGTATTTTGATGTAATCCTGGAGTAAGGAATAGCATGTGAAACATTTGAGGGTAGTGTTGTAAACCTTGTGGGATGAGAAGTTGTTTGCTAAGTGTAACAACCCCAAAAGGTTCCTGAAAATGTGCCTCAGAATGTATGAAATTTTAATTTCCATATATCTTAAAATATGTTCATTATTTCGAAAATCCAACTACATATTTGTGATGAAGGGGTCAAAATTAGGTGAAAAAGGTTCTTGCCTCTATTTAAGAGAAAAAAATTAGCAATCATAAATTTGTAAGTGACGATTTCCAGAGAGTAGTGTGCATCCTCTCCGTGATGCGCACTGGTGTATTTTTTAGCCTATTTTTTTTGTTTATCAAAATTTTTCTAAGTGCTTGTCTTAAGTGTTCCAAAGTGTGTTTTTACCTATACATAGCAAAATTTCACCCTCATATCATCCTAAACAATTCTCGATACTCACTTAAGCACTTAGCCATATTTTTACTCCAAAATTCTAGACTCAAAACCCTCATTCAGAACTAAGGATTCTCTTCAAGCTTCGAGCCTCCATCTTCAATCTTCACCAAGAGCTTCCGCGAAGCTAGGGTATGTGGTGTTGAACCATTGGGTTCTTTCACCCATGGCACCTAAGCCTCTTTTTTTACTAATATTGCATGATTTATAGTTGATTTTATATGTGGCTCTTGTATATTGAGAAATTTACTGCACACTGATTTTAGTTCATGAGAGTATGATTGTTTTAGCATGTTTTGAGCTCTAAATATTGGATCTAATGTTGGACTTTATGAGGACTCTTGATGTGAATGTCTTTGGGCTGTTGCAAGGTGTTGATTGATTGTTTTATAATAGATTTTCTTGTATAATTTCATCTCTAAATTGTATGGTCTTTTACCCCCATTGCACACCCCAAAGTTGTTTGATAAAATGTCCGGTTATGGTTTCTTGAGGAATTGAAGGTACAAGGCATGAGATATGATATGATTGGTTTTATGATGATGAAATAAGCTTATGTACATGATATATATGATCTATATAATGTGTTGCATTAGACCATACCCGGTCCGGGGGGTATAGGAGCCTGGATAACCATGTGAGGGGTGTGAGAGGTATATACCTTACCACCAGGGTGTCCAGGTTTGAATGGAATTGACCATATGAGGGGTATGTCTCTTGCCACCAGGGTGTCCAGGTGTGAATAACATCAACCATGTGAGTGGTGTGTACCATGCCACCAGGGTGAATAGGTATGAATGTCTCCAAACATATGAGGGGTATATACCTTGCCACCTGGGTGAACAGGTGTGAATGTCACCTTCCAACTAAAGTTATGATTCTAGCTTGGTCTTCTACACATATGATATCTTATATAAGCTTGAGTTACATTAGGATGTTTTACTTATGCATTGATCATACATGACATATTGTTATACTAAGCCTATTGTTTAATGTATGCAATTTGAGTATGATGTCTATCCTTGTTGTATTGCACCCCATTTACTTAGTACATTCAAACGTACTTATCATATTCTTGCCTACATGATATCACAATGTAGGAACCGGTGCCCAAGTTAATCATTCTCCTCCTCCACGTGGATAGATGGTGCTATTCCAAGCTTGTTGGTGAGTTATCTATTTCGGGGACCTTAGTTTATATTTTCCACTTACCTTGAATTGAGACATACTATTTTGTATCCTATTTTGAATATAAGGGTGAGCCCGGTTACTTTATCTTGTCCCCCGCTCCATCTATGTATATAGAGGTGTTTGTTGTACAAGTTTTGTATTTATGATATGAGTTATGACTCCTTGTCTCTTGATGTTAATGTCTTGGCAAGCTATCCCTTAGCACCTTGCCCCATTTCTTACTTTATATCTTTACATGCTTCCGAAACCAATAATGTGCAATGATAAGTTAAGAGGCTTGATTGGGGTTCTTTCGGATTCCTCATTCGTTGTGTCACATCTAGGACCTAGGCTTGGGTAGTGAAAAACTTGGTATCAGAGAAGTAGGTTGATAGATCCTCGGAGTCCAACATACCGCGTCGATTAGAGTCTTGTTCATGGTTGTGAAGTGCGCCATGACTATTAATAGGAGGCTATGAGACATTTTAGGAAATGTTTCCCTTCTTCATGTTCTAAGTCCTTCTATAGAATTGTCATAAGTTTCCCACCCTCTCTAATGATTATTCTTTCCTATAGAATTGTGATAAGATCCACAAGAGTTCACTAATGAGGTCTACAAAATCTTGTCTATCATGGGTTTTGGGCCAAATGAGAAGGTGGAGTTGGCGGCTTACCAACTCAAAAGGGGTAGCCCAAATTCGGTATGACCAATGGAAAGGTGAGAAGGGTAATGGCAATATGGTGCTTTGGGAGGAATTCAAATTAGCCTTCCTTAATCGGTTCTTTACTCTTAAGCTTAGGGAAGCAAAATTGGTAAAGTTTATGAACTTGAAACAAGGTGTATGAATGTAAGAGAGTATACCCTCAAATTTAATAAACTTTCAAAATATGTTCCTCACTTGGTGGTTGATACTAGGTCAAGGATGAATAAGTTTGTTATGGGGGTTTCCAACTTGGTAAGTGAAGAATGCCGACAGCTTTGCTAATTGGTGATATGGATTTATCTCGGTTAATGACTTATGCCGAGTAAATAAAAGAGGAGAATCAAGGAAAAGAAGGGGGCATTGAGGCCAAGAGGGCCCGATTTGAGTGTAAACTCCAAAAGGGTACTAAGTTTCATCAAGGCCAAGGGCCTTCTCATGCTACTAATAAGGGGTTGGTCAATGACTACCCTAGGCCACAAGGTGTTGGTGGGGGTGGATCCTAATTATGTGTGCCCTAAATGTGGATAGAGGCCCAAGTTTAAGGGGTAATAATGCATGCTTTGAATATGTAGAGCTTGGTCACAAGAGGATAGATTGTCCAAGAAACCATGGTAAGGCCCGAGGTATAAATGCGGTTCCGTTGGGTAGAGCTTGTCCTCAAGGTGGTGCCCCATGGCACAATCGATTTTATGGTCTACATGGGAGGCAAGGGGTTGGTGACATCCCCGATATTGTTACTGGTATGTTAAAAATATTTGATATTGATGTATATCCTTTGATTCATCTGGGTGCTACCCTTTCATTTGTTACCCCTTTTCTTGCTAAAATGGTCCATGTTAAGTCAGAGTTGTTGCATGAGTCATATGAGGTGTCTACTCCCATTGGTGCATCTATTGTTGCTAGGAGGGATTATAGAAAATGTCTGATTTGCATCTTGCATAAAATCATACCTTGTGATCTTGTTGAATTAGATATGACTGATTTCTTGGGATGGACTAGTTGCATGCATACTATACTTCTATTGATTGTAGAACTCGTAGGGTCAAGTTTCAATTTCCAATTGAACTTGTCCTATAGTGGAAAATTCATTATGTGGTAGTAAGGGGTAGGTTCCTCTCATGCATTAAAGCCCATAGGTTTATTTCTAAGGGGTGTTTGTATCATCTTGTGAGAGTTATATGGAGTCCAAAGTCACTTCAATTGAGTCAGTTCCTGTTGCAAGTGAGTTTCTTGATGTCCTCCCAAATGACCTTCTCGATGTCCCTCCTGAAAGAGAGATATTTTTTGGCATAGATCTCCTCCTCGACACTCAACCTATCTCCATTCCCTCTTACCGTATGGCCCTTGTGGAGTTGAAGGAGTTAAAGGAGAAATTGAAGGCTTTGTTGGAAAAGGAATTTATTAGACCTAGCCAATCACTTTGGGTTGCACCGGTGTTTTTTGTAAAGAAGAAAGATGTGTTACCTAGAATGTTCATTAACTACCAGCAACTCAATGAGGTCACTATAAAGAATAAATATCCTTTTCCAAGAATTGATGACTTGTTTGACCAATTGCAAGGGGCTAGATTTTTATCTAAGATTGATCTTCGGTCCGGGTACCAATAAGTGAGGATGAGGGAGTATGATATTCCTAAGACAACCTTCCGGACTAGATATGGGCATTATGAGTTTGTAGTGATGTCCTTTGGGTTGACTAATGTGCCGGCCATCTTCATGGACCTAATGAATAGGGTCTTCAAGTCGTACCTTGATTCCTTTGTTGTGGTCTTCATTGATGATATTCTAATCTACTCATATTATACAGAGGAACATGTGGGTCATTTTAAGATTGTGTTGCAAAGATTAAGGGAGGAGAGATTGAATGCTAAATAAGAAAAGTGTGAGTTTTTGTTGAAGGAGGTCACATTTGTGGGTCATGTGGTGTTGGGGTATGATATTAAAGTGGATCCAAAAAAGACCGATGTGATTAGGAATTGGCGTAGACCATTGACCCCGTCGGATATTAGGAGTTTCTCGGGACTTATGGGTTACTATAGAAGGTTTGTGAATGGGTTCTCCTCCATTGCTTTCCCTATGACAAAATTGACTCAAAAGAAGGTTAAGTTTGTGTGGATCAGTAAATATCAGAAGATCTTCCAAACATTCAAAGAAAGACTTGTGTCCGCTCTTATATTATCACTACCGGATGTCCTTGAGGTTTTTGTTGTGTATTTTGATGCATTTAGAGTTGGTTTGGGTTGTGTACTTATGCAGAATGGTAAGGTCATAGCCTATGCTTATAGGAAACTCAAAGTGCATGAAAAGAACTACCCTACCCATGATCTTGAATTAGCCATCGTGGTGTTCGCAATAAAGATTTGGCGTCATTATTTCTATAGGGTACATGTGGATTTCTTAATCGATCATTAGAGCCTTCAGTATGTCTTCACATAAAAAGATCTTGACTTGATACAAAGAAGCTGGCTAGAACTCCTTAAGAACGATGACACGAGTGTGCATTACCATCCGGGTAAGGAAAATATTGTGGCGGATACTTTAAGTTGGGTGTCTATGGGTAGCCTAGCTCATGTTGATGGCGTTGATAGGGAGATGGCTAGGGAGATGCATAGATAGGTGAGATTGGAGGTGAGGTTGGAAGATGTCGGTAATGGTTTGATGGTTCCAAATCTTCTTTTGTTGATGAGGTGATAGAAGATCAAGATCTTGACTCCTCCTTGTTTGAGTTGAAGGCCTTGGTGAAAGAGGGAAAAATAGAGGTTTTCTCCTAAGGGAGAGATGGGGACCTTAGATACCAAGGTAGGTTGTGTGTGCCACGTGTTGATGGTTTAAGGGAGCAAATTCTTAATGATGCTCATAATTCTTCTTACTCAAATTCTTGATGACGCTCATAATTCTTCTTACTCTTCCACCTTGGTTCCACCAACATGTATAGAGACTTGAGGGATGTGTATTGGTTGGGAGGCATGTAGAGGGACATTGCCAAATTTTTTTCCAGTTGCCATAGTTGTCAACAAGTCAAAGCCGAACATCAAAGGCCATGTGGCCTAACCCAAGACATGGAGATTCCCACTTGGAAGTGGGAGTGATTAACATAGATTTTTTGGTTGGGTTGCCCTATACTAGAAAAATGTTTTTGAATCCATATGGGTGGTGTTTGATAGGATGACAAAATCGGCTCATTTTCTACCAGTTAGGACTACATATAGGCTGAAGAGTATGCAAGGTTGTACATCCATGAGTTAGTGAGGTTACATGGGGTTTCTTTATCCATCAGATCAGATCAGGTTGCACAATTTACTTCACACTTTTGGAGGTCATTTCAAAGGGGTCTTGGTACCAAAGTTCACCTTAGTATGACCTTCCATCCTCAAACGGATGGCCAAGATGAAAGGACAATTCAAACACTTGAGGATATGCTTAGGACTTGTGTCTTGGAGCTTAAAGGTAGTTGGGATGACCATCATCCAATGATTGAGTTTACCTATAACAATAGCTACCACTCTAGCATCGATAAGGCTCCTTTTGAGGCTTTTTATGGGAGACGTTGTAGATCACCAGTGGGTTGGTTTGAGGTTGGAGAGGTGGCTTTATTGGGTCCTGGATCTTGTTCTAGAGGCTCTTGAGAAGGTTAGGATGATTAGGGAAAGGTTTAGCACAGCTTAAAGTAGTCAAAATTATATGCCGATGTAAGAAGAAGAGACCTAGAATTCCAAGTGGGTAGTTGGGTTTATTTGAATTTTTCTCCAATGAAAGGTATGGTCCATTTAGGTAAGAAAGGGAAATTTAGTCCAAGGTATGTTGGTCCTTATGAGGTGATAAAGAGGGTTGGCAAAGTAGCTTATGAGTTGAAGTTGCCTAGTGAAATGAATTTGGTCCATCAGCTGTTTCATGTCTCTATATTGAGAAAATATGTTGGTGATCCTAATGCCATTGTGCCTCTTGATGTTCTGGGTGTTTTTGAGGATAAGTTGACCTATGAGGAGGTTCTATTTCAGGTCTTGGATAGGCAAGTAACGAGATTGAGGAGCAAAGAGGTGGCATCATAAGGTCCTTTGGAGGAACCAACAAGTTGGAAGTGCTACATGGAAGGCCGAAACAGATATGTGAAAGCGGTATCCTCATCTTTTCCACTCCATTCCAGCCTAAGGTACTAATCCTAAGTCCCATATATGATTTCAAGTCCTACATTTCAGCCCCTATGTCATTCATATGCAGTCATTTTTAAGTTGGTAAACTAATGATGATTCTACACTTATGTTGAGAATTTGAAAATGGTGTTCTACATGTTATGTTGCATTCTTGTTGGGGCTGATTTGTTCATAATCACTCTTGTATTATACGTCTCTTTTATATTCGGGCATGAATGTTTCCTTAGGAGAGATATTGAAACGACCCCAAAAAGTGCTCAAAAATGTGCCTCGGAATGCCCAAATTTTTCTTTCCATATATCACAAAATTCATTCATTATTTTGAAAAGTCGACTTCATATTTGTGATCAGGTAGTAAAAATTAGGTGAGAAAGGGTCTAACCTTGATTTAAGAGCAAAATTTAGGAATTATAATTTTGAAAGCGATGATTTCCAAACAGCAGTGCGCGTCCTCTCCGCGACATGCACTGGTATATTTTTCTGCCTATTATTTAGTTTGTCCAAATTTTTGTAAGTGTCTGATCTAAGTGCTCCCAAATGTGTTTTTACCTATACTTAGCCAAATTTTACCCTCATATCATCCTAAACATTTCTCAATACTAACTCTAGCACTTAGCTATATTTTTATTCCAAAATTTAAGACTCAAAACCCTCATCCGGAACTAAGGATTCTCTACAAGCTTCAAGCCTCCATCTTCAATCTTCACAAAGAACTTCCCCAAATCTAAAGTATATGATTTTGAACCATTGGATCGTTCACCCATGGTGCCTCAGCCTCTTTTTTACTAATATTGTATGATTTAAAGTTGATTTTACATGTGGGTCTTGTATATTGAGAAATTTACTGAACAAGGATTTTATTTCATGAAAGTATGGTTGTTTTAGCATATTTTGAGTTCTAAATCTTGGATCCAATGTTGGATTTTGTAACACCCCACATCTTGCAATACTAGTACAATGCAAATGAAACATGATATGGTTTGGTCAAATTAGCGCTCGATTTTAAAAGTGCTCGAATTTCATGTTATAGGGCGATATGTGTGTCTAACACTTAAGAGGGTCGAGTGTATATATGTGTTGTGTCAAATTGAGGAGATAAATTTTGGTGTCAAATTGAGTAAAAATTTGTCTTGACCAATGGATGTGAAATGAGTTTTAAAACTTTAAAGGACAAGCTGACATTCGTTCTTATTTTAGCTCTACCAAAAGTATTAGAGGGGTTGGTTTTGTATTTTGATGCTTCAAGAATCGAGCTGAGGTGTGCATTGATGCAAAGTGGCAAGGTTATTCCCTATGTATCTACAAACTAAGAGTGCATGAGCGAAATTATCCTACACATGATCTTGAGTTAGAGGTTGTTGTATGGAATCACTATTAGTATGGGGTTCATGTGGATAATTTCACTAACCACTAGAGTCTTCAGAATGTGTTCATCCAAAGAGATCTCAATTCGAGGCAAACAATGTGGTTAGTACTCCTTAAAGATTATAATATGGGTGTGAATTATTATCTATCCAAGGCTAATATTGTGGACGATGTTCAAAGTAGAGTTTCCATAAAGAATACGGATCACATTGATAATGGTAAAAGGGAATTGGAAAAAGAGGTCCATTGGTTGGCTTGATTGGGGGGTTAGGTTGAATGACGTTAAAGATGGAGTTATGGTGGTTTTAGATGGTTTCAAATCTTCTTTGATTGAAGAGGTCAACTCAAAAAAGATCTTGACCCTGCTTTGTTAGAATTGAAGGCATTGGTGAAAGATGAAAAGGTAGAGGTTTTCTCCTAAGGGGGAGATGGTGTCCTTAGGCAGCAATGTAGGTTGTGTGTACTAAATCTTGATAGGTTGATGGACTTCATTTTAAATGAGACACATAATTCCTCCTCCTGTTCTATTCACCCTTGTTCTACAAAGATATGTAGGAGTTTGAGGGAAGTGTATTTGTGGGGTGGTATGAAAAGAGATATTGCTAAGTTTGTAGCTGATTATCACAATTGCCACCAGTCAAAGGCGGACATCAAAGGCTGGGTGGCCTAGCCTAATATATTGAGATTCCTACTTGGAAGTGGGAAGAGATCAACATGGACTTTATGATTGGTTTGCCTAAGAATAAGAAGCATTTTGATCCCATATGGGTTATTATTGATAGAATGACAAAATTGGCTCACTTCCCATTGCTTAAAACAAATTATTGTTTTGATGATCATGCTAGATTGTACATTCATAAATTAGTTAGATTGTATGGGGTTCCATTATCTATTATTTCATATCGTGTTGGTTAATTTACTTCATAGTTTTACAGATCCTTCCAAAGATGCCTTGGTACTAAAGTCAAGGTTAGCAGGGCCTCTCACCCACAAATGGATAGTCAAGCCGAAAGGACTATTCAAACTCTTGAGAATATGGTTAGGGCTTGTGTTTTGGTATTTAAAGATAGTTTGGATGAGCATCTTCTACCTATTGGGTTTGCTTACAATGCTATCATTCTAGCTTCAGAAATATCTCCCTTTGAGTCTCTATATGGTAGATGTTGTCCCTGGTTTAATGATTTAAAGTGGGGTAAATGGCTTTGATAGGTTTGGATTTTTTTATGGAAGCTTTGTATGAGGTAAGGCTGATAAGAGAAATTTTTAAACTGGCTCAATGTAGGAAAAATTCCTACTATGACGTGAGGAGAAGAGACCTTGAGTTTGGTGTAGGTGATAGAGTGTATTTGAAGGTCTCACCTATGAAGGATGTAGTTCGATTTGGCAAGAAGGTAAAGTTAAGTCCATGGTGTAAAGGGATTTATAGAATTTTGAGGAGAATTAGTAAGGTTGCCTATGGTTGGAATTGCCTATGGAAATGACTATGCTTCATCAAATCTTCCATATGTCTATGTTGAGAAAGTGTGTGGGTAACTCAAACTCTATAGTGCCATTAGAAGTAGGGGGAAGGGTTTGTGGAAGAGAACCTGACTTATCAGGAAGCTTTAGTGGAAATCTTAGATAGACAGGTGATCAAGAGGTAGAGAAACAATGATGTAGCATCTCTCAAAGTCCTTTGGAGGAATCAACAAGCCTAAAGTGCTACTTAGGAAGCCAAAGCAGGCATTAAGAAGTGATATCCTTATCTTTTTCATCTTACTCAAGTGTAAGATAATATGTTCACTGCTATCTATGGTGTCAAGTCTTTAACTTCAGCCCTGCTAAGTCATGTTGCATGCATAGTACTCATAGTGACATGTTTTGGCAATGTTTGATACATAAGTTTGAGATTACATGAAAATAATGTTAAAGTGGCGTTGATGCATTCATGTGGGATCAAAGTTGTCGAATCACATCTTTCCATCATATTCAGGGACGAATGTTTTGGAGGGGGGTAGAGGAAGATATTGTAACACCTCTCACGTGACTCGAAAATGTTCTTAGGGTGTATTTCTTGAATATAAAAAAAAAACTCCTCATTATTTGGAAAATCTGACTTCGTATTCTCTTTTAGGAAGAAATATTGTGTAGGAAAAGGATCACCTTATATTTTTAGCCACCCTGGGGAAAAATAATTTTTTCGGTGATCTTGGCTTAAAAAGAAGGGTGTGCGACCAATCCATGTCGCAGACTTATTCCCCAATAATACAAAAATGGCCTAAACTCATTCCTAGGACAAAATAGGAGAAATTAAACTTCATAAAAATTTACACTCTGAGGGAAGTAGAGCGCGACGAGCCTTTCTCCTAGCATGTGTAAATTTTTGTTATCTTTCCAATTTCAAGTGAGGGCAATTAGATCATTACCTAACACTCTTATAGATGGGATTCTTCAATTATTCCATCATCTTTGGCCCTGGTTCCATCACTAACAATATCAAAATCCTCTCCAATCCTCACCAAAATTCCTCAATCAACTCCAAGATTCTCAAGGGATTTCATTGAAGATTCAAGCACTCAATCAAGTCCTTCACATCTTCTCAAGTTTTGTCCATTCAAATTCAAAATTAAAGTATGTGGGCATTCATCCATGGGTTCTTTCACCCATGGATCCCAACTCTCCTTTTTCATGAAACTTCTTGATTTCAAGGTTTATTACTTCATGGGTATTTCCTATTATTCATAAAATTATTATTTAAGTTGGATTTTATCAAATATTGATTTGATTATGCATGAACAACTATTGAGGTTTGATATTATGAATGACTTAAGAATCTTATACTATCCATGTCATGATATCTTGAAAAGTTATGAAATTTTATGAGTTTTTGAATGGATTTCATGACACCCAAATTGGAGTTTTTACGACTAAGAAGGTGGGTTGTTTTGAATTGTTCCTAAATGGCTTTATTTTACTATATTCATGTCCTATACTCTTGAATTGCATGATTTTAAGTTCAATTGCATACACCCACCTTGTTTGAGAAATTTACATGATAAAGTCTTATATGTTGATGAAATGTTATGGAAAGTTATACATGACAAGTATGTTATGATGCTTTGAGGGTACTATGTATATTACGAACTCATGAAAGTTCTATGAATGATAAGCAAGATTATGAGCCCTATTTTGTTATGTTTTACCCTAAATTGCAAGGAAAATACTCACTAGAAGGCGTCAATTATTTGGAATGAGCTAGTTTTATTATGATGATATGTTTTTACAAGCTATACAACTTATGATTATACTTATGATTACATTATGTAGTCAGTGGGACTAGGCTTAGAACTGAATAGGATGTAGAGTGAGGGACTTGCTCCAAGGGTCATTATATAAAGCTTTATTCCCTATAACTATGTGCCACTATAAGTTTGTTTCATTGATTCCCTAAATAGGTGTTAGTACGAGTGGTTCCATCTACTTTTGTTCACCCACAATGTGGGATAGGGTCTACCTTGGCAAGTAAACTATGCTTTTTCAAGTGTGGAGGTAATACCAAGATTCTATGTAGTAGCTCACATAGTTTTATTTGTCGGATAAGGCTCCTCCGGCATATGTATCCTATGCTATGAAAGTTTGAATGTCTTTAAGCATCTTTTGACTTTAGCATTAATCATTCATGTCGTATTGAGTTTATATCTATTGTATTTGATTATGCATCTTGTTTAATTATGATTTGTTGCATCGCACCCTACCTACTTAGTACATTTCATGTACTAATACAGACTTTTAGCCTGAATGATCTAACAATGCAAGAGCCGGAGCCCCTATTTATCCATCTTTGCATGGATAGTTTGTTAGGTTAATGATTACTTGTTTGTGAGTCCTCTAGCATGTGGACAACGACCATTTTCATTCATGCTTTTGTTAAGACTTGTCTATTTTTGGATATTTTACTTTTGAGAGTGATACTGGAAGATGTCTTGGCCCCTGTTCAACTCGTGTTTGAGGTGTTGTTGGATAATGTGAAGTGTATGGCTCTCGTGAAGCTTATGTAATTATGGAAGATGTCCTGTAGACGCTATCCCTTTATATGTTATTGAATGTTAATGATATGTGATGGAAGTCCTAAGCCCCTATCTTCTCGGTAGCTTGAGTCACACCCTTCCCATAGTCTTTGCTTGCCATTTAATGGTGGAAACTCCTTTTCCCTTTACATCTCTTGTTTGAATCGAAAGCCTTATTTCCCTTAGAAATATTTCTTGATGTTTTCTTATGCTTCCACAACGAAAGGATTTGCTACTTTTTCTTAGAGGGTTGTTTGGGGTTTCTTAGATTTCCCCATTCGCTGTGTCACACCTACGCCATAGGCTTGGGTTGTAATAATGAAGTCATAGATTAAAGGGACATGCAAGTTCGTAATCCATGGAAACCATGTAAAATAATAGAATAAGCCTTGGATCATCCTGAAATTATCATTTAATAATGACCCATATCATAATTCTAATAATTCAGGACCAAATTAAATCATAAAAATCATATTTAGATCATGCTTAAAAGTTCATGAAAAGGTGAAAGAGATTTTGGTATTCATGATTGGAAGGAAACCATCAATGTATCCATACATTCCTTGTTTAGATTAGGAAGTTTGAGATGAATTTAGCTTGAAGTTTAAACACCAACTAAATCCCTAGCTTGAATCTTGAGTTCTAGTCTTGCATAGTGTTGTTTTAGGAGCCTGATCATAGAAACTAAGTGTTAGGCTTGAAATGAAGTATTAGGTAAAGTAATAGAACTAATTGAGGACATAAAGGTATGCATAAAAGTTCCAAAAAGCCTTGGAATTGAGCCAAAATATCAAAAACCGTTAATGAAAATTGGTACCAAAAATTGAGCTGGCACTTTTAGGGAAGGTTTCACAGATCATAAACCTTTTCAGTGGCCATGAAACCATCTGTGAAACTAACCCAAGTTATGAATCAGTGTTGGCCAAGGTTGGTGACCCTTTCATGAGCGACATGATGGCCTATGGTAAGGTCTACGAGCCTTTGTGTGTGCCTATGTTGGACACTTTACATGGAAGTAAAGTCCAAGGCCAAGGCCCTTCCCATAAGCCACTTTCATGGCCAGTGGAGAGGTCCACAAGCCGTGAAGTGCTCTATGGAGGTACGCTTAGCTCCAAAAGCTGAGAAAAGCTGGGGCTAGAGGTATTGTTGGATGAGTAGAGGTATTGTTGGACGACATACTTTGTATGGCTAGAGGTATTCTCGAATGAGAAAACTTGGCTCCCCATTCCATCTATGTTTAGAGGTATTGTTGGATAACATCCTTAGTATCAATCATGTGACACTTTGTATCTATAGAGATTTTACCTTAATCCTTATCCCATGTATATTGTTGTTTTTGATTATATTATCAAGGTGGTGAATTTTCTAGTCTCTACTTCCCATAAAGTGTGTCACATTTCCCATTTCCTACAAATTCACTTATTGTGCTTGAATAATGGGAATTCCCTATCCTTTGTCCAATAGAGTATGTCCTAAGTCTCAAATCCCCTTAGTACTACTTGGTAATGGCTAAGTTACTCTTCTTAATCAATAATGTGCTTATGTATTCTATAAAGCTTAATTTGTGCACCTTCATATTGAACATTTTCCATGTCATACCTAGGCCCTAGGCTTGGTTTGTGAAACCTGGTTACACTTTTGAACTTTTGAAATTGATCTCTGATCCTCATCTATAAACCAACCATCTATGGCTGGTAGTTTCATTTACGGGTCATAGATACCCCTCGTAAAACTATCCCAGACATAAAATATTTTGCCTTCATAGGACTCAAACCATGGAAGCCAATTTTTGATAGTCAATTTATGGGTCATAAAGACCACTCATAGAATAATTTGCTCGCCACAGGCCAAACTACGAACCCCCATTCATGATCAATAATTTTGTATATGGCTCGCATAGTTGGCTCATACAACCAATTACCAATTTTAAAGTTTTTTACCATGTCTCATGTCCATCACGAGAGCGATCTACGACCTATGAATCAAACCACCAATGGTAGATGGGCTCGTACTCACCTGACCAAAATTGTATTTATAATTTTTTCAGTTTACAACTTTCTAATATATGGTTTGTTACATTATAAAAGATCTCACATGACTCTAAACCATATATAATATACATTAATGATATGTCCCAAAATGTGCTTGAAAAATGCCCATAATCCTATTTTCCATATATCTGAAAATTTATGCATGATATAAAAAATCTTACTTCATATTCTCATTCAGGGGAAAATTGAGTAGGAAATGGATATAACCCAATCTTTAGAGGACCAGTAATGGAAAATAATTATCTCTAATTTTTTAGAAACAATGTCCATCTACGTCCTGGCCGCGATGCACCAGGGAGGCGAATTAGGTTGGTTAGGACTCCGCGATGAGTCCATGTCGCACTAGCCCAAACCAGTATAAAATCTTAATTTTTCTATCTCGGCCAAGGGCATTGGAGTCAAGGGCATTGGGGTCATAGCCCCATGCCCATTTAAACGTGAAATCTCTCATACTTTGTCATTTTCAATTCTATATCACTCAAAAACCTCTCTAAAACTTATCCAATACTTTATGAAAATTTCCATTCAAATCCAAGGATTTCAAGCTCAATTTGGATCACAAGAACCCAATCAAAGCTTCAAGTCTCCTTCAATTCTATTTCAAGAAAACCAAGTCTAAGGTATGTGGATTTCAACCATTGGGTCCTTTCATCAATGGAGCACTATCTTTCTTTTTACGAAAATTGCATGATTCAAACCATATTGTCTATGTGTATCTTTTATTATTGAAATATGAGCATGATTTATGTTGGAGTTTTACTAAGCGTTGTTGATTATGCATGAATATCTATTTTAAGGTTATACTATGATTTAATCTTGTCTATTGAAACTACGCATGTTTTGAGCTATGAAACTATGATCTATTATGAGATTTGATGATGGATTTCAAGGTACCCTACATGAGGGTTTTACAATATGTTGGTAGGCTGATTTACATTAAGTTTCACATATTATTTCACCCTTGAATTGCATAATTTTGAACTAACATCATGAACTCACTACGTGTTTGATAAAATGCACTTTCAGGGATTCTTAAAATTATTGATGATCTATTGCATGATTTATGAGTCAAGTGACCATAATGATTTTGGGATTTCAAAATGTATTGAATTAATGAACATTTCTATGATGTTGTAAATGTCAAATTAAGCCATTTTTCAAAGATTTTACCTCCTGTGGGCCTTTGATGTTAATGCAAGGGTTATGTTTGATAATGATCCATTCTTATGTTTTAAAGTTAATATGACACCCCGTAACTCCATGCTCTTATATATCCATGTTTCAAGCTTTATTTATGTAGGTGGGGAGTGTAATAGGGTCATGGGAGGCTTTTGGTACTTAGACGAGTTCAAAACTTCTCCACGAGTTGAGTTTTGGGTGCTGGTTCATGCAAGGGTCAACTTTAGGCAAGCATAACATTTAGAACACTTGGAACTGGATGGGTCACAACATGTTCAATAAAATCACTTTGAGGTAACTTTTGAAAGCACTTGGTTTCACCTTATTTCGAGTCCGGATAAAGGAGTTATGAAGTTTTCATGAGACCCTCCCATGTAGTGAAACCACACAGGTAGCTTGACAAGCAGTGAGGTGTTGGATAGGGGGTCTGGGTAGCCATGAGCTTGAAAAGGCCATTTTTATCCTAAGGCATTGGGCATGTTCAGTGGAACGGGCCGTATGGCTTGCCAATGACCATGTGGTTGGTTGTGGAGTGTGTGCAAGTGAGGAAGGTGAACATGGGAGGGCGTTTTTGACTAAGTGTGGTGCCACGGGCACCTTCGACGAGCTATTGCAGGCTAGATGGCTTGTGAGCCTTAGGCGTGGGGTGGCCTCCAACATTTTTTCTCTATGTGTAGTTGCACGGATCACTACACGGACCGTGTAACACCACACTGCCCCTGAAAAAGTCCCGTCTAAGTGATGATGACGATAACTTTTTCCCAAGTATTCTGATTCCAATTTTTAGACTAAGTGTCGTCTCACGGACAATCCACATGACTCATAGAATTCCACACGGCCAATGTCACCTCAAGTGAGGTGATACTTTGCCAATTTTTCCTACATTTCACTAATGGCGTTTTCATAAATTTTATTTATTCTAATAACGTTATTGGACTTCTAGTGATATCGTAACCTCCACAAAAGACCTAAACCCTATTCCAAAGGATCAAAGTCATTACTCTCATCTTAAATGCACTCTTTAATTCTCTGATGAACCTCCATCAAAACCCCAATACAAATCAAAGAAACTCAAGAACAAGTTTTGATTTCAAGACCATTCCAAGCTCCCATTCTTTCCTAACTCAATTATAAGAAACTCAAAGTCTAAGGTACGTGGGTCTCAACCATTAGGTCCTTTCACCCATGGTGCCCAAGCTTCCTATCTACCTGAATTACATGTTTCTAAGTATATTTATTTATGGGTCTTCTATTATGAACTTGACTATGAAATATGTTGGGATTTCGTAAAAGTGTGACTGTTTAAGCATGTTTCGAGCTATGAATCTTAGATCTATCTTGAGATCTGATGAAGGATTTTGATGTATGTTACATAAGCGTATTGCCAAGTTTTGGTTCTTGGTTTAACATTATATTTTTTTACATGATTTCACTCTTGAATTGCATGATTTTACACTAGCATTGCACACCCATCAAGTGTTTGATAAAATGTCCGGTTAATGTATCTTGAGTTGTTGAAGGCCTAATGCTTGCCATATGAGTTAAGTGACTTCATGATGATGATAAAAGGATGTTATGTATGTATTTATTTCATGACCTAACGACCCCAAAAAGTGCCCAAAAATGTTCCTCGGAAGTGCCCAAAATAATAATTTCTATATATCTCAAAATTTGTGCGCAATATCAAAAACCGTACTTCATATTCTTTTTCAAGGTGTCATTTTGAGTGGATAATAGGTATAACCCTGATATAAGAGCAAATAATTAGCAATTTTGATTTTTCAAGTGATGATTTTTAGAGAGCTTTTTGCACCCCCGGCGCGACGTACCAAGGGTGCGTAAATGAAGAAATTGGATTCTCGTGTCCTATCCATGATGCAGACGTGTACATTTTTTGTCCTGTTATTTTATGTTGCGGTCTAAGACTTTTAAGTCTTAGTCCTAAGTGTTCCCAATTGTGGATATACCTACACTTAGCCATTTTTCACGTTCATATCTTATTGACTCTAGAGATATACTAATATGGAGAAGACAAAATTGTTTCAAGCACCTACAGATTCTAAACATTCCTCAATATTCATTCAACGGTTAGTTAAATATTTTACTCCTAAACTCATGTCTCAAAACCCTCTCCAGATCTAAGGATTTTGTTTCAAGCTTCAAGCCTCCATCTCCAATTTTCATCAAGTTTATCTCCAAAGCAAAGTTATATGGGTTTCTGTCACACCCCAAGTCCTATTAGGGCGGACTGGCACCTATTACCAATAAGGCCTGGGAGAACAAACCTATATCTATGTACTTTCTATATATTTTATAAGGGGTTTCTGCATTCAATGTGCCTTTAAGAAAGTAAATAATGATAACATGCCAAAAGGAAATGCATATGGTTAGTCCATTGGGGACAAAGTATTTAGGGTATGAGACATGACCACACTTTAATTTACATAATCTATAAAGCCTCTAGATAAGGAAAAATATCTGATAAGGGTCGGGACAGGCCCCGCCTCAACTAGCTGTAAAATACAAATATCTAATCTCTAGACACAAACAAAGCCCCGAAGCAACCTGGGGCTTGGTATCCGCAACTAGACGTCTTGTACGCCTATTGGGGGGATCTACTAGCACCTATACCTGTAGCATGAAATGCAGGTCCCCTTAAGGGACGTCAGTGCGAGATAATGTACTGAATATGTAAGGCAGAAAATACTATATATGAAGTAACAACTCAAATAAACTATGCACTGGCATAAGATAAGAGACCACCTTTGGTTATACTTTAGAATCATGTACTTTATGTTCTTATTTTACTTTACCTTTACTGTATAATCTATTCAAAACATGTAATACAAATGACTAGCTGATCAGTGGTAAAACTGTATCGGGATCGTCCCTGGCTATGTTCTTCCTTAACCCCTCGGTCTACCACCCATGATAGGATCGTTCCTGGCTAGCTGATTATTCCACCCTTGGGGCTACCACCCATCAATAAATAATATACTTTGTCTTTCAATTTTCTTGGAGCTGTAGGAATGTAGATGGAACATGTGACATGTAGATAATCGTACAAGGCAATATGATAATGAAAAGAGTACATTACATAAATAATGAAATGCATATGAGATGAAATAACTCGTGAATTTTATTTGGAAAAAAGAACCCATGTAACTTGGTATCCATGTATTGATGCAAATTTGAAAGTGACTATGTATAGGAGTATATGAACATATGAAAGAGTGTAGACACACTTAATAGTTATGTCGGAGTTGGTAAGCGCCTTTATGTGCAAAGGAAGGATCTAGGCTTCACGCCAAACAATATGAAATCAAGTAGCCTTACATACCTCATTTTATGACTATGTTATTACCTCGAAATAATCTTCCCTTCTTCCAAATATCTATCTATAATATAGTAGGTGATATAACTAGCATTAGCAGCCAATAAATACATCTTGGAAGCCCAGTCACAAAAAAAAACACACGGGCAGCAAGCGGGTATTTATAAACCCAAGCGTATTCTTTCAACCTTTCTACCCCTAAACGTATTTTTTAATACACATTCACATGTACACATCATGTGCATCTTGTTTTTGTGCCATAGCAGTCTTACAAAAGCCCACAAAGTGAAACACATAACAATTCTAGACAATCTACGAATGGACAGCATAACAATACGTCCCTTTACCCCATTTTGATGTCGACAATTCTAAACCCGTTCCAACTTTGACCAAACTGTTCTCAACACATATATACATAAAACAGACTTGAATGAGTCTGAAAAAACTGACAAATCAGTCATTAAGGACGTGAGGCAATAGCCTTCCATCCAACAACCCATAAGTTCATACTAAGAACATAATTGTTATATCATATAAGGACTCACTTTTACGGACTGTAAAAGTGGTGAAGTAGCCTGTTTACATTACTATAAATGAACCTTTGTTAAATAAATAAGTATTACTTCATGATACATCCAACCAATAAGAGAAAATACTCTTGAACAACAAGAAAAATTCACAACAATCCTTAGGACACATGTTGTCCAGAATTTTCAGCATATACCTAACCAACATAGTCTCTTGTTTTTCATGAAGATACCTTATTAAACACACTACTATAATCACTTACCTTTAACTTCAAGGTTTAGATCCTTCTTAAGAACCCTAAAAGATTCATTTGGCTTCTTTGCAAAGTCAAGAAATGTTGAGAGAAAACTTAGAGAATAATCTGATATTTTTTAGTGAAAGTTGAAAAATAACTTATGAGAGCTGCTTTAAATCCTTTTTAAAGGGGAGTTTTGGTGGAATTACTAAGGCATTTTTAGAATTACATTACCAAGCTGGTGATGCAACTCCTTGCCCCTTTCACTTGGGCCTTAAGGGGCTCCAAATTGATGGGCCTTTGTTGCCCTTTTTTTTCAGCTTTCTTCTTAATTATTTGGGCCTACCTTATCAAAGAAATTGTGATATATTTGGGCCCCTTTTAATATCCTCCTTGGGCTAAATATATAGTCCATTTATGGTGCTAAAATTTGGGCTAAAGTCATACCCTTAATACGTACTTTATTCATAATCGATTTGGACAAATTCGAGTCGAACATCATCTCCGTTTAGCTAGCAAATTTAAGCTAAGCAAATAGATGACTCACCTGCTAGCTTCTTAAGTCCTATAAGCATCTCAATTCTATCACCTTGTTTAGGGCAGTGATCTCCTCAACTTGATACCAAACATGTATACACTCAACCCTCTTAAGCGTTAGACGCACATATCACCCATTAACACGAGATTCATGTATTTTTAAAAATTAGCGCTAATTTGATCAAACCATATCATGTTTCATTGGCATTGTACTAGTAAATGTGACATGTGGGGTTTTACATCCTCCTCCCCTTAGGAACATTAATCCTTGTAACACCCCACACCTTACAATATTGGCACAAGGCAAAAGAATTATGACACGGTTTGGGCAACTAGCGCTAATTTTCAAAAGTATTTAAAGCTCGCGTTAATGGGTTGTATGTGCGTCTAACACTTAAGGGGATTGAGGGTATACACGTTTTATGGTGAATTCAGGAAATTATGGCCTTAAATAAAGTACAATAATTGAGGTTCTTGTAGGACTTAGAAGCTAGCAGGTGAGTCACCAACTTGCTTAGCTCAAAATCGCGAACTAAATGGAGATGAGGCTCGACGTCGAAATTGTCCAAGTTAGATTATAAATAAAGTTCGTGTTAAAAGTGTACTTTGGCCCCATGTCAAAGTATCATAAATGTACTATATGTTAAGCCCAAGAGAGATATTAAAAAGGGCCTAAAGACAATACAAAACACTTAGCAAATTGGGCCCGAACCTAAGTAAGTGAAAGCTGAAAATTTGGCAGCCCAAGTCCATCAAGTTGGTGCTCAAAAAAGGCCCAACTTTGAGGGTCAAGCTGGTGGGGAAGCTACTTGATTATGTGTTCTATATGTTGGTCAAGAATTCAAGAGAGAGTCGGCATAATATCCCTATATAAAGGGCTCCAAAGCTGCTCCACAAGTTATAGTTCACTTGAACACAAAAACAAATCAGATTGTTCTCTCCACTTTCTCTCAACTTTTCACAACTTCATGAAGAAGCCAAACGACTTCTTAGGGTTCTTAAGGAGTCTCTACACCTTGAAGGCAAAGGCATGTAATTATAGATGTGTGTTTAGTATAGTTTTATCATTAAAAACACGAAATAGATGCTAGCTACGCTGCTGAAATTTGTTGGATAGATTTTGTGCAGAAAGTTGTTGCACATTTTCCTTTTGTTTTGGTGATTCCTCTATAGTTTGTGAGTTGTATTACAAAGAGAAATTAGTGTTCTTATTATGTGTTGAGTTATAAACATCACCCTAAGGTTGCTGCCCTGATTTTGGTTTCATTTAACAAACACGTTTTACTGAGTTATCTTAGGCATTATGTTGATTGGAATTTGCGGGCTGTTGTGTGTAAATCTATTAGCTCACATCCTTCATGACTTATTAAGTTAGTTTACAATACTGGTAGAGTTATGTTTATATGTGTAAATGTTGTTGGAACAGTTTGGTTAAATTTAGAATAAGTTTGGAGTTGTCGACGTCGAAATGTAGCGAAAGAAGGTAACGTTATGCTTTCCGTTTTTAGGTTGCATAGAATTGTGATGTGTTATGCTTTGTGGGATTTTGTAAGGATGTTATGGACTTAAAAAATGTTGTACATGATGTGTGCATGCTAATGTGTATTAGAAAATACAATTAAGGAGCGGAAAGGTCGAAGGAACACGCTAGGGTTTACAATTGACGTTTGCTGCCCGTGTGTTATTTTGTTATGCAATTGGGCTTCCAAGGTGTTTATATTGGCTGCTAATACTAGTTATATCACCTATTTTGTTGTAGATAACTGTTTGAAGGAAGGGGAGGTTGTTTTGAAATAATAAAGAGGTCTGACGACGAGGTATATAAAGTTATTTGATTTTCTATCATTTGGCATGAAACATAGATCCTTCCTTGGAACATAAAGGCACTTACCAACTCCGATACAACTATTAACTGTGTCTCTATTCCTTGACATGTTCATATGATTCCATACATAGTCACTTCCAAATCTGGTTACATACATGAATACCAAGATACATG
>JAABOM020114657.1:0-23567 GCA_011800125.2 Solanum clarkiae | reverse complement strand
TCACGCTCCTTTGTTTCAGGAGTATACTTTTGGGGTATTTTCACTTGTATTTACACTTTCTGGTTTGTAAACTTTTCGTGATATTCGAGGGTACGATGGGGCCCTGTCCCGTCATATGTTGTTGTAGTTCTGTTTAGAGGTCTGTGGATACCAGTGGGTAGTGGGTTTGAGAAGTTCGTGTTTGTACATAGTCTAAGGTGTGTTTTGAGCTATGATATAGGGTGATATTTGATAGGGTCTTCAATGTACTTCACATGAGGTTTTTACCAAGTGTGGGTGAGTTAATTTACATTAATATTTCTCACATGATTTCACTCTTGAATTACATGATTTTGGACTAACATTTCAGACCTGCAAGTGTTTGATAAAATGTCTTGTTAAGGATTCTTGAGTTGTTGGTGATCTATTGCATGGCTTATGAGTCTAGTAACTTTAAGATGATGAAAGAAATATATGTATATGTGAATTCATGAAAAGTATCTATAGTGTTGCACGTTTACCACACTTTGATGGGGGGTGCTATGCCCATCTACCATGTTGAGGGGTATATACCTTAGCCACTTTGATTGGGGATTTTATGCCCATCTACCATGTTGAGGGGTATATACCTTGACCACTTTGATAGAGGGTGCTATGTCCATCTACCATGTTGAGGGTTATATACCTTGACCACTTTGATTGGGGGGGGAGGCGCTATGCCCATTTACCAATTGAGGGGTAGATACCTCAATCACTTCCCAAGAGGGTGCTATGCCTTGGATTCCAAGTACTAAGTTGCTTGGTCTATGATTATGGTCTCTTCCTACATATCTATTATGTTCTATCTAAGCATGTTGTACTTCAAGCATCATTCATGCATGCCATATTACTATTATGCTCATTCAATGCTTAATTATGCATTTCAATTATGCTGCTTATATCTTGTTGCATTGCATCCTACATACATAGTACATTCAAAAATACTAACACATACTCTTTCCTACATGATTTCATCAAATAGGAATCGGAGCTCTTAAAAGGATCATCCTTGTCGTGGCTAGTTGGTCGTCTTGAAGATAAGCTTTGGTGAGTCGTTAAATTCGGGGACACTAGCTTTGCACTCTTATTTTTTTATCTCCTTGTGTTGAACTTTGATACTAAAAGGGTGAGCCCGAAAAGTGTCTTGGCCCCTGCTCAAGTCTATGTTTAGAGGTGTTTGTTGGAACTAATGATGTACTTATGTCGTGAGATTTGATTCTTCTATCTTTTATGCTATCAAAGACTTCCCTTAGCCCTTTTATCCTTAATTGTATTCTCTTGATGTTGTTTACTTTTCTTCCACGACCAGGGATGTGTGATTGATATGTTAAGAGGCTTGTTTGGGTCCTTTCGAGTTTCCATTCACCGTGTCACGTCTAGGCCCTAGGATTGGGTCATGACAAAATTGATATTAGAGCACTAAGTTGTTAATGGTCCTCGGCATCCAACATACCATGTCGATTAGAGTCTTATTCATGGTTGTGATGTGCACCATAACTATGAGTAAGAGGCTATGAGGCGTTTCATGAAATGTTTCCCTTCTTTATGGTCTATGTCATGCTATAAAAGTTAGGTAAGGTTCTCCTTTAATGAATGTTCTTTGCTATTTTAGATCATGCCTAATACAAGAGAAAGAAGGGCCCGTCCACCTGAAGAGCAACTTCCTCATGAAGAGTTTCAGGATGTTATTGCTATGCTAGCTCAAGCAATGACTACTCAAATCAACCAAGGGGCCCAAGCCTCTCATGCTCCTGGTCCAGCATCTAGGTTGAGGGATTTTATGAGGATGAAACAATCGGAGTTCCATGGGTCTAAAGTAGATGAGGACCCTCAAGAATTTATTGATGAGGTGTACAAAGTGTTGTCTATTTTAGGGGTTAGATTAGAGGAGAAGGCTAAGTTGACACCTTACCAACTCAAGGGGGTGGCCAAAATATGGTTTACCCAATGGAAGGTGGAGAAGGGGAACAATAATGTGATTCTTTGGGAGGAGTTTAAGGTGGCTTTTTTCAATTGGTTATTCCCTCTCGAGTTAAGGGAGGCCAAATAATGGAATTCATGAATTTGAAGCAAAGATCGATGAGTGTGAGAGAATATGCCCTTAAGTTCAAGCAATTCTTAAATATGATCCACAATTGGTAGACGAGCCAAGGTCTAGAATGAACAAGTTCGTGATGGGTGCATCCGATTAGTGAATAAGGAGTGTCATGCCGCCATGTTGATAGGTGATATGGACTTGTCCCATCTCATGACTTATGCCAAACAATTAGAGGGGCAAAAGTTGAGAAAGAGGAGGGGTCATGAGGCTAAGAAGGCCCATTTTGAAGGTAGATTCCAAGGTCCTAAGGGTGGTCAGTTTCATCAACGCCAAGGATCTTCCAGTTCTCCTACTAGAGGGTCTGATAATGACAACCCAAGGGTCCAAGGTGGTAGTGGTGTAGTGCCTAAGCCTATGTGCCCAAAATATGGTAGAGGCCATGATGACCCATATTTGAAGTATACTAATGCTTGTTATTGTTGTGATGAAGTGGGTCATAAGGTGATGAATTGTCCTCGTAATCGCAACAAGAGTAGGAATGGCCGTCCACAAGGTCGAGGTGCAAATGCGGTTCCTTTGAGAATAGGAGGCCAACAAGGAGGTTCCCCAAGGAAAAATTGATTCTATGCCCTCCAAGGGAGGCAAGGGGTGGATGAGGTGCCCGATGTCATCACCGGTGTGTTAAAAAACTTTGATTTTGATGTGTATACGTTAATAGATCTGGGTGCCACTCTTTCTTTTGTTACTCCTTTTGTTGCCAAAAAGTTTCATGTTAACCTCGAAAGTTGTGTGAGCCGTATGAAGTGTCTATATCCCGTTGGTGCCCATTACTAGGAGGGTCTATAGAAATTGTCTCATTTTCATTTTGCATAAAATTTTGCCTTGTGATTTTGTTGAGTTGGATATGGTGGATTTTGATGTCATTTTTGGGATGGATTGGTTGCATGCATATTATGCCTCTATTGATTGTATAACGTGTAGCGTCAAATTCCAATTCTCAAATGATCCTGTTCTTGAGTAGGGAAGTCATGATGTGGTGGTCAAGGGTATTCATCTCTTGCATTAAG
Organism: Solanum clarkiae; assembly: GCA_011800125.2. Classification (NCBI taxonomy): domain Eukaryota; kingdom Viridiplantae; phylum Streptophyta; class Magnoliopsida; order Solanales; family Solanaceae; genus Solanum; species Solanum clarkiae. Next base: position 20,444 of record JAABOM020114657.1, on the reverse strand, counting down.
GCCCAAAGGTTGATCTCTAAAGGGTGTCTCTATCATCTATGAGAGTTAGGGATGTTGAGTCCAAAGTCCTTCCTAAAGAGTCGGTTCCGGTACTTAATGAGTTCCTTGATGTCTTTCCCGATGAGCTTCCCGGTGTCCCTCCTAAAAGGGAGATAGACTTTGGTATAAATCTCCTCCTCGATACCCAACCCATTTCTATTCTCCCTTACTGAATGGCCCCGGCGGGGTTAAAGGAGTTGAAGGAGCAATCGAGGGATTTGTTGGAGAAGGGTTTTATTAGACCTAGCCAATCACCTTAGGGTGCACCGGTGTTATTTGTGAAGAAGAAGGATGGTACTCTTAGAATGTGCATTGATTATTGACAACTCAATAGGATCATCATAAAGAATAAGTACCCTCTACCAAGGATTAATGATCTTTCTGACCAACTTCAAGGGGCTAATCACTTCTCTAAGATTGATCTTCGGTCTGAGTATCACCAAGTGAAAGTGAGGGAGAGTGACATTCATAAGACATCCTTCTGGACTAGGTATGGGCACTATGAGTTTGTGGTTATGTCCTTTGGTTTGACTAATGCACCGGCTATCTTCATGGATCTTACGAATAGGGTCTTTAAACCCTAACTTGATTTGATTGTGATGGTGTTCATTGATGATACCTTGATCTATTCCCGTAGTGAGGAGCATGTGGGTCACTTGAGGGTAATGTTGCGAATCTTGAGTGAGGAGAGGTTGTATGCCAAATATGAAAAATATGAGTTTTGGTTAGGAGAGGTTGCTTTCCTAGGTCATGTGGTGTTGGATGATAGTATTAAGGTAGATCCTAAAAAGATGGAGGTGATTATAAATTGGCCTAGACCTTTGACTCCCTCATATATTAGAAGTTTCTTGGGCTTAGCGGGTTATTACTGGAGGTTGTGAATAGATTCTCCTCTACTGCTTCTCCGATGACTAAGTTGACATAAAAGAAGGAGAATTTTGTGTGGACTGATGAGTCTGAAAAGAGTTTCCAAACTTTGAAATATAAGCTTATCTCCACTCCTATCTTGTCTCTATCGGAAAGGTTGGAAGGATTTGTTGTGTATTGTGATGACTCAAGAATTGGGTTGGGTTGTGTTTTGATGCAAAATGGTAAGGTAATAGCTTATGCCTCTAGACAACTTAAGGTACATGAAAAGAATTATCCTACCCATGATCTTGAAGTGGCCGCCGTGGTGTTTGGTTTGAAAATTTGGATTTATATGGGGTTCATGTTGATGTGTTTACCGATTATAAGAGTCTTCAATATGTGTTCACTCAAAAATATCTCAACTTGAGACAAAAAAAGTGGTTGGAGCTCCTTAAGGATTATGATATGAGTGTGTATTATCACCCTAGTAAGGCTAATGTTTTGGCCGATGCTCTAAGTAGGGTGTCTATGGCTAGCATAGCTCATGTTGATGATGGTGGCAAAGAGGTAGCTAGGGAGGTCTATCAGTTGGCAAGATTGGGTGTTAGGTTGGAAGAGGTTGATAATGGTGGTATTGTGGTTGTCGATGGTTCTAAATCTTCCTTTATTGAAGAGGTGAAGGCAAAGCAAGACCTTGACTCCACCTTGTTAGAACTGAAGGCCTTGGTGAGAGATAGGAAGGTGGAGGTTTTCTCCCAAGGAGAAGATGGTGCACTTAGGTACCAAGGTAAGTTGTGTGTGCCTAGTGTTGATGACTTGAGAAAGAAAATTTTAGATGAGGCTCATAATTCATCCTATTCTATTCACCTCGGTTCTACAAATATATACAAAGATTTGAGGGATGCGTTTTGGTGGAGTATGGTATGCAGAGAGATATTGCTAATTTTGCATCCAATTGTCATAATTGCCAACAAGTGAAAGCCGAACATCAAAGGCCGGGTGGCCTAGCCCATAATATATAGAGATTCCTACTTGGAAGTGGGAGGAAATCAATATAGATTTTGTGGTTGGGTTGCCTAAGACTAGAAAACATTTTGATTCTATTTGGAATGTGGTTGATAGAATGACAAATTCGGCTCATTTCCTACCGGTTAAGACTATTTATGGTGCTGAAGACTATGCTAGATTGTACATCCATGAATTGGTTAGATTGCATGAGGTGCCTTGGTCTATCATTTTGGATTGTGGTGCTCAACTTACTTCGCACTTTTGGAGGTCCTTCCAAAGAGGTCTTGATACTAAGGTAAAGCTTAGTACGACCATTCACCCTTAAATAGATAGCCAAACCAAAAGGACTATCCAAACTCTTGAGGATATGCTTAGAGCTTATGTTTTAGAGTTTAAGGATAGTTGGTATGATCAGCTTCCACTCATTGAGTTTGCTTATAATAATAATTATCTCTCAAGCATTGGTGCGGCTCCTTTTGAGGCTTTTTATGGAAGGCATTGTAGATCCTCAGTTGGATGGTTTAAGGTAGGGGAGATGGCCTTCTTAGGTCTGAATTTGGTTATGGAGGCCATGGAGAAAGTGAGGTTGATTGGAGAGAGATTAAAAACCACCCAAAGTCGACAAAAGTCCTATGCCGATGTAAGGAGGAGGGATATTGAATTTAAAGTTGGTGATTGGGTCTATTTGAAGGTTTCACCAATGAAGGATGTGGTTCATTTTGGTAAAAAAGATAAATTGAGTCCAAGATTCGTGGGTCCTTATAGAGTGTTGTGAAGGATTGGTAAGGTGGCCAATGAGTTGGAGTTGCCCAATGACATGCATATGGTTCATCCAGTCTTCCATGTATCTATGTTGAGGAAGTGTGTGGGCAACCCAAGGGTATTGTTGAAGACAATTTGACTTATGAAGAGGTCCTGGTAGAAATTTTTTATAGACAAGTGTAGAGGTTGAGGAATAAGGATGTAGCTTCCGTTAGGGTCCTTTGGAGTAACCAACAAGTTGAAAGCGCCACATGGGAAGCCGAGGCGGACATACAAAAGAGATACCCATATATCTTCCACTCTACTCAAGCCTAAGGTACTAATTTAAGTCCCTCTATGAATTTCAAGTCTTAAGTTTTGGCCCTTATGTCATTTTCATGCATTCATGTTTATGTTGACAAGTTTATGGTGATTTTTGATGTTCATGTTGAAGCCTTTTAAAAATAATGTTTTAGTGCATTTGTTGCATCCACGTTGGGCTAAAATCTTCATGATTACTTTCTTGTGTACATTTCTTTGACATTCGTCGATGAATGTTCCCAAGCGGAAGATAATTTGACACCCCGTAACTCCATGCTTTTTGTATCCTTGCTTCAAGCCTTATTTGTTTAGGTGGGGAGTGTATTAGGGTCGTGGAAGACTTCTATTACTTTGACGAGTTCAAGACTTCCCTATGAATTGAGTTTTGGGTGATTGTTTATGCAAGGGTCAACTTTAAATAAGCATAGCTTTTAGCACACAGAGAACTGGATGACCGACGACATGTCAATGAAAGCCCTTTGAGTTATCTTTCCAGCTTACTTGGTTTCACCTCATTTCAAGTTTGGATGAAGAAGTTATGCCCATTACCATAGAACCCTCCCGTGTAGTGATACCACGCGGACAGCCACATGGGCTATGTGGCATCTCACGAGTCATGTGACTATCCTGGGGCCTAAAATGTCCACTTGTGGCCAAGGCATGTTCCATGACAAGCCACATGAGCCATGTGGTGTGGCACGGGCCGTGAGGCCCTCCGTAAGGCTTTCGGAGTGAAAGGTTTTCTAAGTGTAAAGCCACTATCTCATAACTTTCGCAAATTTTTCTAAATATGGTTTGAAGGACTAGTAAATGGACCATGTGACTTCACATGGCCCGTGAACCAGTCCGTGAGGTGACACTTAGGCAAAAGTTCCAAGTGTTGGCCAAGTTTCCAATTTCCAGAAATTGTCTAAGTGTTGATTCACGGGCACTCCACATGAACCGTGGAGTACCACACGACCCGTGTAATCTCAAGTGAGGTGACACTTTATCAATTTTTCTCTCTGCTTCATTAATGGCATTTTCGTGAATTTAATCCATTCTAATGACCTCTTTAGACTTGTAATGCTATTTTAACCTCCCCGAAACACCTAAACCCTATTCCAAAGGATCAAAGTCATTACTCTTAACTTGAATACACTCTCAAATTCTCTTAAGAGTCTCCATCAAAACCCCAATACAAATCCAAGGAAACTCAAGAGCAAGTTTGGATTTCCAAGACCCACTTCCAAGCTTCAAGTCTTTCACAACCCAATTCCAAGAAGTTTGAGGTCTAAGATATGTGGGTTTCAACTATTGAGTCCTTTCACCCATGGTTCCCAACCTTCCTTTTTACGAAAATTATATGTTTCCAAGTTGTGTTACTTATGGGTATTAGTAATTATTGATTATGATGATATACTATGTTGGGGTTTTATGAAATGTTTATTGAAAACACATGTTTACTCATTTTAAGTCTACACTATGAGATGATTTGCCAATTGTGACTATGCATGTTTTGAGCTATGGAGCTATGATCTAGGATGATATTTGATGGGGTTTTTAATGTATTTCACATGAGGGTTTTACCAAGTGTGGGTGGATTAATTTACATTAAGATTTCTCACATAATTTCACTCTTGAATTGCATGATTTTGGACTAGCATTTCGCACCCGCCAAGTGTTTGATAAAATGTCTTGTTAAAGATTCTTTTGTTATTGGTGATCTATTGCATGGTTTATGAGTCAACTCACTTTAAGATGATGAAAGAAATGTATGTATATGTTAAATTCATGAAAAGTATGTATAGTGTTGCAAGTTGACTACACTTTGATGGGGGCTGTTATGCCCATCTACCATGTTGATGGGTATATCCCTTGGCCACTTTGATGGGGGTGCTATGTCCATCTATCCTGTTGAGGGGTATATACCTTGGCCACTTTGATGGGGGATGCTATGCCCATCTATCATGTTGAGGGGTATATACCTTGACCACTTTGATTAGGGGTGCCATGCCCATCTACCAATTGAGGGGTAGATACCTCAATCACTTCCCAAGGGGATGCTATGCCTTGGATTCAAAGTACTATGTTGCTTGGTCTATGATGATTCTCTCTTACTACACATGCATTATATTCTATTTAAACATTATTTACTTCAAGCATCATTTATCTATGCCATATTGTTATTATTCTCATTCAATGCTTAATTATGCATTTCAATTACGTTACTTATGTCTTGTTGTATTGCATCCTACATACTTAGTACATTCAAATGTACTAATGCATAGTCTTGCCTACATTATTTCACCATGTAGGAACCGGAGCTCCTCATGATCATCCTCCTTGTGGCTAGTTGGCCGTATTGAAGATAAGATATTGGTGACTCCTCAAGTTTAGGGTCACTAGCTTTACGCTCTTACTTTTGTTATCTCATTATGTTGAACGTTGATACTAAAAGGGTGAGCCCGGAAAGTGTCTTTGCCCTTGATCAAGTCTATGTTTAGAGGTGTTTGTTGGAACTAATGATGTACTTATGTCGTGAGCTTTGACTCTTCTATCTTTTATGTTATCAAAGGCGAACTAATGATGTACTTATGTCGTGAGCTTTGACTCTTCTATCTTTTATGCTATCAAAGACTCCTTTAGCCCCTTTATCCTTAATTGTATTCTCTTGATATTGTTTACTTTGCTTCCACGATCAAGGATGTGTGATTGATATGCTAAGAGCCCTTTGGGTCCCTTTGGGTTCCCATTCACCCTGTCACGTCTAAGCCTTAGGCTTGGGTCATGACAGGTGGAAAACCCAAGTTATGGGGTAGGCAAGATGCAAGAAACAAGCTTGGAGAATTTGAATTGTTGATGTTTATGAAGGGGTTTGTGGCTTATAAGGCGAAGTACAACCCGTAAAGTGGGTCTCGTATAACTTGGTAGACTTGATGAAATTTGGACCTTTCTGAAGTTCAACGTATGAACTATTAGACGACTCATAAAGTACAATTTGAGTCTTAAAGGGGCTCATAGAATGGGAATCAGAGAAAAGAATCCTCTATAGTTTGGAGAAGGGCCATCACACAAAACTCCATTTATGGCCCATAGAACTATCTACGAGTCGTAGAGGAGGTTTTCTGACAAATTCCAGTGAGTCAAATTTCAAGACACCTAGTTTACTAAAGGCAATCTACGACTCATAGTTCTCTACAACCCGTAGATGGGGTCTCATAAACCCTTTTGGCCAGAATTTTAATATGGATAAAATTTGGCTCTTTCCACCTATAATCCCAAACTATGTCGTTTTGACTCTATCTATGTCCCTTATCAGTTTATACAACTCTAATACATCTTATTCTTCCTCGTTCCAAAAACCCTAAGTCTCAAGAACACTCTTAAGCTCCCCAATGCTTTCAAGTAAAAGGTGCCAGGTAGGGTTTCGGGTTCTCCACATTCAAACCAAATCCTCTCCACCAAAATCACACTTAGGTATGTGAATTTGATTGTGGAAATCTTCCCTCCCACAAGTCTAACCATTTCTCTTCTCCTACTATATGAAATTTATTGACCTCTATGGGCATTTTATGAACTTTTACGTACGATATTACCATTATGCATTCTGTGATAGCTTATTTTTTTGCATCATCATGAAGTAAAATATCATGTGAAATTTATGGATTTATATGACTATTGAGGAAGTCTTAACTAGGGTTTCTTGACAAGATAAGTTTTCTGTTTCCATGTAATATTGAAGGGCTATTATTCATGCTATGAATTGTGAGTCATGTGAGTTATGAATATTGAAGGGCTATTATGCATGCTATGAACTCATGAGAATGTTACAAGTGTATGAATCATATGGAGTCCCTTTTTATTGATATGATGATGTAATGGTTTGATGAGCTACTCTTATAATACCTACCGAAAAAGTCATGCGTAAGGTAGAATAATTCACAACTCTTAATGAAAAGATTATATCGTAAGGTAAGGATATCTCTCAACTCCTATCGAAAAGATTTATTGTAAGATAAGGATATATCTCAACTCTTACTGAAAAGATTATATCGTAAGGTAAGGATACCTCTTAACTCCCACTAAAAGATTGTATCGTAAGGTAAGAACATCTATAATATCTACCGAAAAGGCTATGTCATAAGGTAGCGATATTTGTAACACTCTGGAAAAAGGTTATATCGTAGGGTGAGTGGTTTTGGTCTACCTTGACAAGTAAGACTACTCCTTATTCGGTGTAGAGTGGACATCAGGATTCCAAGTAATAGCTCACTTGGTCTTATATATAGTTTAGGGTCTCCTCCCGCATAAACATGACATATTATACTAGTTTCACTATCCTTACGCATGTTTTAACTTAAGAATCGACTATACATATTTTATTGAGCTTATGCCTATTGATTATAATTATGCATCATGGTTGTTATGGCTTATATTCCTTGTTGCATTGTACCCCGCATACTTAGTATATTATAAGTACTAATGCAAACTCTTGCCTACATGATTTCACCATGTAGGGACTATAGCTCCTATTCATCCTCTTCCCCCACGTGGCTAGCTAGATCGTTGAAGATTGCTATTGGTCAGTCCTCCACTTTGAGGACAACATCCACTTTACTTTCATGTTCTTGTTAAGACTTATCTATTTAGACTGTCTTTATCTTTTGAGGGTGAGCCCAGGAGCTGTATTGTCCCCCGTTCCAACCATACTAGAGGTGTTGTTGGATATGGAAGTTATGTATTGAGCTTGACTTTATTTATCTTTATGTGATGGAGAAGACTTCCTTAGTCCCATTTCCACTAGATACTTTATGTTATGCACCCATTTCTCTTTTATGATTCCACTAAAGCCAAGGATGTGCTATGTATGCTTAAGAGGCTTGTTTGGGTATCTCCCCTCGGGTTCGCATTCGCCATGTCATGTCTTTAGGCCCTAGGCTTGAGTCGTGACAAGCTTTGTATAAAAGCACTAGGTTTATAAATGGTCCTTAGAAATCCAACACACCATGTCAAGTATAGTCTTGTTCATGGTTGTGAAGCGCACCACAACTATGAATGGGAGGCTATAAGACGTCCTAGGGAATGGTTCACTTCTTCATGATCTATGTCTTGCCTTAGATTTAAAATAAGTTTTTCTCCCCTAATGGGTGTATTTTTTGATCCTCTAGATCATATTGCAACCAAGGGGATGACCACAAAGGGCATTCATACCCGAGGTGGGCCCAGCCCATCCGGCTCCTCAAGCCTCCCAAGAGAAAGAGGTTATGCATGTCGATTATCAGAATTTATCTCCATGTTGGCACAAACCATGACCAACCAATTGAACCAAGGGGACCAGGCTCCTCATGCTCTCACCCCAACTTCAAGGGTTATAGATTTCACAAGGACGAATCCTTCAGAGTTCTATGGCTCCAAAATGAAGGAGGACCCCCAAGAGTTTAGTGATGAAATATACAAAGTGTTTTCTAATATGGGGGTGTATTCAGAAGATAAGGCGGAACTTGTGGCGTATCAATTCAAGTGTGTTGCACAAGTTTGGTTTACTCAATGGAAACTTGAGAGGAGGAATGATGATCCCATTCCATGGGAGGAATTTAAGGCCGCCTTCCTCAATCGATTTATTCCTATTGAATTGAGGGAAGAAAAAATGATGGAGTTCATAAATCTCAAGCAAGCCTCCATGAGTGTGAGGGAGTAGTCTCTCAAATTCAACAAGCTCTCAAAATATGCTCCTCACTTAGTTGCCAACTGTAGGGCAAGAATGAACAAGTTTGTATCTTGGGTGTCTGATTTGGTGAATGAAGAATGTAACACGCTATGCTTGTGGGTGATATGGACTTTTCTTAGGTCATGACATATGCCGAGTAACTTGAAGGGGAGAAGCTTTGGAAGAGAAGGAGTGATGAGTCCAAGAGGGCTCGATATGATGGTGGCTTCCAAGGTGCAAAGGGTGGCCATTTTTAATAAGGTCACAAGTTCCACAGCCAACGATCCTCTAATGCTCAAAACCAAAAATTTGCTTATGTTAGGGTGCCTAAACCTAAGGCTCAAGGTGGCAATAAGGGAGTGGCACATCCTAGGTGCCCAAAATGTGGAAGAAATCATAGTGACACATGTTGAAGGAACATGGGTGCATGCTTTGGGTGTGGCGAGAGAGGCCACAAGGTTTTTGATTGTTCACATGCTCAAAATAATGGTAAGGATTGTCGTCCTCAAATATAAGGTGCTCATGTCGATCAAAGGGCAAAAGGAGGCCAATAAGGGGGGTGCTCCATGTTACAACCAATTCTATACCCTTCAAGGGAGGAAAGAGCAGAGGAGATGCCCGATATTGTTATCGGTATATTAAAGGTTTACGATTATGATGTGTATGCTTTATTGGATCTGGGTGCTACTCTCTCTTCCATTACTCCTTTTGTTGCTAATAAGTTTCATGTGTGTCCCAAATTATTGAGTGACCCTTTTGAGGTCTCTACCCTAGTTGGTGAGTCCATTATTTCTAGGAGAGGCTATAAGGGTTGCCCCATGTCTATATTGCATAAAGTGTTGCCTTGTGATTTTGTTGAACTTGACATGGTGGATTTTGATTTTATTCATGGGATGGATTGGTTACACGCATATCATGCTTCCATTGATTGTAGAACTCATAGTTTTAAGTTCTAATTTCCTAATGAGCCCATCTTTGAGTGGGAAGTTCATAATTCATACGTCAAGGGTAGGTTCATTCTTGTCTTAAAGCCCAGAAATTGATTATCAAGGGTTGCATTTATCATCTCATAAGGGTTTAGGATATTGAGTCTAAAGTCCCTCCTATCGAGTCGGTTCTAGTTGTCAATGAGTTTCTTGATGTTTTTTCTGATGAACTTCCCAGTATCCCTCCCGTAAGGGAGATAGATTTTAGAATAGATCTCCTCCCGGATACTCAACCTATTCTTATTCCTCACTACCGAATAACCCCGGTAGAGTCAAAGGAGATAAAGGACTAGTTGAAGGATTTGTTGGAGAAGGCTTTTGTACGGCCTAACAAGTCACCTTGGGGTGCACCGGTGTTGTTTGTAAGAAAGAAAGATGGCTCACTTAGAATGTGGATCGACTATCAGAAACTGATCACGCTCAAGTTACACCTCTTTTTTAGAGGAGAAAATGGTCATTGTCAAATATAAAATCTAACCAAGGTTAGGGTAGAATCTCATAGAGAATATGGAGATTTTCCAAATCGATTCACTAATAAACAATTCAAGTATTAAACAACTCAATTCCATAAAAGGGAATGGGGGGTTAAAATGATTGATATGAAATTAAACTAAACTAACTAAAATGGGAGACAATCAATAAAGGAGAGCAACTTGGGTATTGTGTTCCCCATGATTCACTAACTCGACATCCTTGGGTAACCCAATTCTCGACTAGAGTATAACATGCAGGACGGTAATTTAAGTTCACCAAACCCTTTGGTAAAAGGTGAGAGGCGAATTTCACTATATGACTTGGCCCATCTACATAGTGTGCATTATTGACCATTACCCATAGTCCCAGTCAACACCCTCTTGGTCTAGTTCGGTTGATTGGATGAGAACATATCATCGAATCATGTTAACCAATCTCTTTTCCTATTCATTACCATATGGATCGGGAAGGTAACACTAGGCAAGTTCTAATATTGGCCACCACTAGAAAACATGCAAAACGAATAAAATTTATTAATACATGTAAATACCCATTCCAAGGATTGCAAATCATCCAGGTCTATTTGGTTAGATCTTCATGGTTCCCATAACCCCAAGTTGCGGGTTTAGATACTCATGCTATGGGTAAATAAAGAAATTATGAATTGAGAAAACATAATTAATCTCTTACCCAAATAGATTGAAGAACAAGCAAACTCAATTTGTATTGAGAATCACAAGGTTGAAAGATATAATGAATCCACAAGTGTATTCTCCTTTCTAATATTTAGTCTCCCAATATAAAACCTAAAAATTACTCTAATGACATTCTCAAATCTACTATATTGTATTCCTTACTACAATTAACCTAATTATACTATTTATGATATTTACAAACAAGTACCAAAGAATAGAAAAACTGGTCGGTGAATCCTATAACGCGCAGCTTTGACTCATAACTAGGTTTACGAGTCATAATCGAGATCTCATGTTCAACTTCTTGAATCTTGGACTTCACTACTACGGAACCACTTTACGAGTGTAGTCTAATTCTAAGACTCGTATCTCCTTCTTGTAGACTTCATCATCATCATTTGGTCCTTCTCTGGAAATCTTCACGAAACCCCGCTATACAACTCATAGAGTAATCTACGACTCATATAGGGGTCTCGTATACCTAAACTTTAGACTTTCATTCTTCAATTGAAATCCACATAAAACCCACTTTACGACTCGTAGAGGGTCTCGTATGCCTTTAAAAACTAGAAAAGTCTGCAATTTTCTCTAAAAGTCATGTAAACCTGCTTTCCTGCAAAAACCAACACAAAAACATATAAAAATAATAAATGTCGCATTGAGAACACATAAAATCCTAAGTTTTAGGCATCAAATGTGCTGTATTTTGACAGCACATCAGCCTCTCAATAAGGTCACAATAAAGAACAAACAACCTTTACCGAATAAATGACCTATTTGATCAACTTCAAGGGTCTAATTATTTTTCTAAGATTGATCTTCGGTCCCGCTACCACCAAATGAGGGTAAGGGAGTGTGACATTCCTAAGATGACTTTTGGAACTAGATATGGGCATTTTGAATTTATGGTAATGTCATTTGTCCTAACAAATGCACTGACAATATTTGCGGATCTCATGAATAGGGTCTTTAAACCCTACCTTGATATGTTCATGGCGGTCTTCATAAATGACATATTGATTTACTCCTAGAATAAAGAAGAGCATGTGAAGCATTTGAGAGTAGTGTTGCAAACGTTGAGGGATGAGAAGTTGTTTGCTAAATTTAATAAATGTGAATTTTGGTTGAAGGAAGTTGCATTCCAAGGGAACATCGTGTCAGGTGATAGAATTAAAGTGGAACCAAAGAAAAGAAAGTGGTAAATAATTGGCTTAGGCCCTTGACGCCAATGGATATTAAGAGTTTTTTGGGCTTGGTGGGGGTATTACCGGAGGTTTGTGGATGGTTTCTCCTCAATTGCTTCCTCTTTAAGAAAATTAACTCAAAAGAAGGAAAAATTTGTGTGGACTGATGAATGTGAAAGGAGTTTTCAAACTTTGAAAGACAAGCTTACATCCGCTCCTATTTTGGCCCTACCGGAAGGGTTAGAAGGGTGTGTGGTTTATTGTGATGCCTTGAGGGTTGGTTTGGGATGTGTATTGATGCAAAATGGAAAGGTCATAACATATGCTTCTCGACAATTAAAGGTGCATGACCATAATTATCATCACCTCTGATCTTGAGTTAGTGGCCATGGGATTCGCTTTTAAAATATGACATCATTACTTGTATAGGGTTCATGTAGATGTGTACACTGACCACAAAAGTCTTCAATATGTGTTCACACAAAGGGATCTCAATTTGAGGCAAAGAAGGTAGTTGGAACTCCTCAAGGATGATGACATGAGTGTGCATTATCATCCCGAAAAATCTAGTGTTATGGCCGATGAGTGTCCATGGGAAGTGTAACTCATATTGGTGACAGCAATAAGGAAGTGGTGAGAGAAGTTCATCGATTATCTAGGTTGGGGCTTAGGTTGAATGAAGTTAAAAATGGAGGTGTGGTGGTATTTGATGGCTCCAAATCTTCTTTCATTAAAGAGGTCAAGTCCAAACAAGACCTTGACCCCACCTTAGTAGAAATTAAAGCATTGATGAAGGATGGTAAAGTAGAAGTTTTCTTCCAAAGGGGAGATGGTGTCCTTAGATACCAAAGTAGGTTGTGTATGCCTTATGTTGATGCGATAAGAAACTTGATCTTGCAAGAGGCCCATAATTCGTCCTACTCTATTCATTCCGGTTCTACAAAGATGTATAGAGACTTGAGGGAGTTTTATTCATGGAGTGTTATGAAAAGAGATATTGCTAAGTTTGTAGCCGGTTGTCATAATTGCCAACAAGTCAAAGTCAAACATCAAAGGCCGGGTGGCCTAGTACAAGACATAGGGATTCCTACTTGGAAGTGGAAAGAGATCAATATGGATTTTGTGATTGGATTGCCGAAGACTAGGAAGCATTTTGATTCTATTTGGGTTGTTGTTGCTAGAATGACAAAATTAGCTCACTTTCTACCGGTTAAAACCACTTATGTGCCGAAGATTATGTCAAGATATATATTCATAAGTTGGTCAAGTTGCAAGCGGTACCATTATCTATTATTTCGAATCATGGTGTTCAATTCATCTCTTACTTTTTGAGATCCTTCCAAAGGGGTCTTGGTACCAAAATTAAGCTTAGCACGACGTTTCATCCTCAAACGGATGGCCAAGCCGAGAGGACAATTCAGACTCTTGAGGATATTCTTAGGGCTTGTGTTTTGGAGTTCAAAGGTAGTTGGGATGAATATTTTCTACTTATTGAGTTTTCTTAAAAATAGCTATTACTCTAGCATTGGACGACTCCCTTTGAAGCCCTATATGGTAGACAATATAGGTCACCGATTGGGTGATTTGAAGTGGGAAAAAATGCTTTATTGGGACCGGATTTGGTCTTGGAGTCCTTGGAAAAAGTAAAGTTAATAAGGGTGAGGTTGAAGATGGCTTAAAGTACTCAAAAAGTCCTACTCTGATACAAGGAGGAGAGATCTTGAGTTTGGGGTTGGTGATTGGATGTATTTGAAGGTCTCACCTATGAAAGGTGTGGTTCGATTTGGAAAGAAGGGAAAGTTGAGACCAAAATTTGTGGGGTCTTATAGAATTATGAAGAGAATTGGTAAGGTTGCCTATGAAATAGAGTTGCTTCCAGAGATAAGTATAGTTAATCCAGTCTTCCATGTATCTATGTTGAGAAGTGTGTAGGTGACCTAAGTTCTATAGTGCCTTAGACATTGTAGGTGCTATAGAAGATAACATGATTTATGAGGAAGTTTTTGTGGAAATACTTGATAGACAAGTGAAGAGGTTGAGGAATAAAGATGTGGCATCCATCAAAGTCCTTTGGAGGAACTAACAAGTTGAAAGTGTCACATGGAAGTCGAAGTTGATATGAAGAGGCGATATCCCCATCTTTTCCATCCCGATAAAGCTTGAGGTTATACGATTTTCCATCTTAGAATCTCCTCTCCTTTGCATGCAATTTTCATGATATTCATGCATGATTTATGTGATTTGAGGTTGCATTATAAGTGATATTTGAAATATGGTTTAAAGATTTTAAACGGTGCATGTGTTGCATTTTGTGTATAGTGAATTGGCACATGGTGCATGAATTTATTTCTTAAAACTTGCCTTAGCGTATTCGGGGAAGACTGTACCCAAGGGGGAGATAATGTAAGACCACACTTGTAGGGGTAGTGCGAGATACAAGAAATAAGCTCAGGAAATTTGAATTGATGATATTTACAAAGGGGTTTATGGCTCATAAGGTAGAGTACGACCTGTAAAGTGGGTCTCGTATAACCTGGTAGACTTGATGAAATTTATACCTTTCTGAAATTCAATCTATGATCTATCAGATGACCTGTAAAGTACTCTACGAGTCGTATAGGGGATTGTTGAATGGGAATCAGAGAAAGGAAGCCTCTGAAGTTTGGAGAAAGGCTATCAGACGAAACCCCATTTACGGGTCGTAGAAATATCTACGAGTCATAGAGAAGGTTTCATGATAATCCCAGTGACTCAAATTTCAGGACACCTAGTTTATGAAAGACCATCTATGACTCGTAGAATGCTCTACGGCTCATAGATAGGATCTCGTAGACTCTTCCGGCTAGAATTTAATAGGTGTAAATTTGACCTTTCCTCCTCCTCTAAACCCAAACTATGTCATTTTTACCCCATCGATGTCCCTTATCAGTTTAGACAACCCTAATACATTTGATTCTTCCTCACTCCAAAAAACCCTAAGTCTCAAGAACTCTCTTAAGCTCCTCAAGGCTTTCAAGTAAAAGGTGCCAGCTAAGGTTTCAGGTTCTCCACCTTCAAACTAAATTCTCTCCACCAAAATCACACCTAGGTATGTGGGTTTGATTGTGAGAATCTTCTCTCCCACAAGTCCAACCATTTCTCTTCTCTTACTACATAAAATTTATTGGCCTCTATGGGTATTTGATGAACTTTTGCATATGATATTCTTTTTTCAAGATTCCCGGAAGAGCATGTGTTGGAAAAATGCCATGGACAAGGAGTTAGATGCTATTAAAAAAAGCATACATGGGACCTTCCTTGTTCCTCTACCACCAATAGGTGATTGGGTATACTGTGTGAAGTTGAAATCTGACGGTAGTTTTGATCGTTAAAGTTACCATTATGCATTCTCTGATGGTTAATTTTTGTGCATCGTCATGAAGTAAAATATCATGTGAAATTTATGGATTTATATGACTATTGAGAAAGTCTTAACTAGGGTTTCTTGACAAGATAAGTTTTATGTTCCCATGTCTATGTTTTTGGAAAATGATGTACATGATTATGATGGGATGATTAAGAATGATTAAAACTAATTATTCCTCACTATGTGTCTTGAAGTATGATTTCTAAATGATAATGGGTTCTACTACAATCTCGGTGGATGGATTTGAATGACTTTAAAATAAATTATTTTACTCCTCTCATGTTCTATACTCTTGAATTGCATGATTTCAAACTTATGTGTATATTGCCAACCATATTTTGACTAAAGTATTTGACTAGATCCTATGTTGACTAAAGTTTTATTGTGAGATATATAAGTTATAAATATTATAATGTTGAAGGGTTGTTATGCATGCTATGAACTCATGAGAATGTTACAAATGTATGAATCATATGGAGCCCCTTTTTTCTAGATATTATGATGTAATGGTTTGAGCTACTCTTACATTACCTACCGAAAAAGTCATGCCATAAGGTAGAGTAATTCACAACTCTTACCGAAAAGATTGTATCGTAAGGTAAGGATATCTTTCAACTCCTACTGAAAGGATTGTATCGTAAGGTAAGGATATCTCTCAACTCTTTCCGAAAAGATTGTATTGTAAGGTAAAGATACCACTTAACTCCTACTGAAAAGATTGCATCATAACGTAAGGACATCGTACCATATCTACCGAAAAGGTTATGTCGTAATGTAGAGATATTTGTAACACTCTCCAAAAAGGTTATATCCAAAGGTGAGTGGTTGGTCTACCTTGAAAAGTAAGACTACTCCTTATTCGGTGTGGAGTAGACATCGGGATTCCCAGTAATAGCTTGCTTGGTCTTATATGTCAGTTAGGATCTCTTCCCATATATGCATGACACATTATGCAAGTTTGACTGTCTTCACGCATGTTTTAACTTAAGCAGTGATTATATATCTCATATTGAGCTTATGCCTATTGATTATAATTATGAATCTTGGTTATTATAGCTTATATTCCTTGTTGCATTGCACCCCGCATACTTAGTACATTCCAAGTACTAACGCATACTCTTGCCTACATGATTTCACCATGTAGGACCATAGCTTCTAGTCATCCTCTTCCCCCACGTGGCTAGCTAGATCGTTGAAAATTGCTATTGGTGAGTCCTCTACTTCGGGGACAACATCCACTTTACTTTCATGCTCTTGTTAAAACTTATCTATTTAGAATTTCTTTATCTTTTGAGGGTGAGCCCGGGAGATGTCTTGTCCCCCGTTCCACTCATACTAGAGGTGTTGTTGGATATGGAAGTTATGTGTTGAGCTTGACTTTATTTATCTCTATATGATGGAGAAGACTTCCCTTAGTCCCATTTCCCCTAGATACTTCACGTTATATGCCCATTTCTCTTTTATGATTCTGCTAAAGCCAAGGATGTGCTATGTATGTGTAAGAGGCTTGTTTGATTATCTCCCGCTCGAATTCCCATTCATCGTGTTATGTCTAGTCCCTAGACTTGGGGTCATGACAGTTGGATTATTATGCTGATGACGACCGCCCCTTCTGCCTTCGAATAATCAGGTTGAGCGACATCAAATTCCATTGCTTAAGTTTCTGCAATTCCTTTCTGCATATAAAATAATGTATGATTTCCTAAGGATTACCTTACATGTCAATGGCATCTTTATCCAAATGACTGTTGTCATTGGTTTGTCCCCCACCAAACTCCAAAAGTGTATTCACCCTTACTTACAAATTTCCAATTTTGCTTTTCTAACTGGTCGAATGTTCATGAACCTACATACATCTAATTAATTATAGAACTCCTAATACTAGACACTAGTTGCTTACCAGAAGTTGAATTGCGATGCTTTCCTCTCAAACTCGTCTGCGGCGATAAGTTTCCATCTTCTTCTTTTTTTTCCTTCTTTTTCCACATTACTTATGTACTAAAAATGTTAAACCATATTAATTTTTTTTAGTAAATATAGGACAAGTAGTATAGAATTTTTAAATAAATTAATATATAGTCTATTAATTCAATCAATTATCTAAATTTACTTAAACTAAATACCCATTAGTTATTGAATAGTCTAAAATATCCAGTTAAAATTTTACAAGGTAAATCTTTAAGGAAATCTAGAGGACTAATTTTTAAAGTAACCTAACGGGTCATTACAAAAACTGAATATGAGATAAAATTACATCCAATAGAGGTGAAAGTGTGTAGTTTGAATTTTGAACCCTAACAACTTCTAACAGACATATTTGAGTTTTCTTCTACTATATATTTTATTTTTAGCATTTCTTTGTGCATAACAAAACTTATCAAATTCAATTTCGTTAAAAAAGATTTATCCATGTAAAATATAAATAGATAAATAGCCAACCAATATCTCTATTTATATTTTTCGGAAATACCAAATTATATTTAAAATAAATAGTCCATCAATAAATATATTTATATTTTGTGATAATATGAAATTATATGGAGTTCATTGATCTCGAGAAGGCCCATGACAAAGTTCCAAGAGATGTCCTTGGAGGTGTCTAGAGGTGAAAGGTGTCCCAATGGCATATATTAGGGTGATAAAGGACATGTACAACAGAGTCAAAACTCGGATAAGGACGATGGGAGGAGACTCAACATACTTTCCTGCTGAGATAGGGCTTCATCAAAGATCTGTGTTGAGCCCTTTTCTATTTGCCTTAGTGATGGATGAGCTGACACGGTCTATCCAGGAGGAGATTCCTTGGTGTATGCTATTTGAGATGACATGGTACTGATTGATGAGACTCGAACTAAAGTCAATGATATATTGGAGGTTTTGAGACACGCTTTGGAATCCAAATGGTTCAAATTAAGCATAACCAAAATAGAATACTTGGAGTGCAATTTCAATGTTGCGAGGGATGAAGCAGAAATTGATGTGACGCTTGCTACTCAACCTATCCCCAAGAGAGATGACTTTAAGGATCTTGGGTACATCATCCAGAGTAGTGGCGATATCGAAGATGATGTCACACACCGTATTGAGACAGAATAGATGAAATGGAGGGTTGCCTCAGGAGTATTATGTAATAAAAAGATATCTTATAAACTTAAAGGCAAGTTTTATAGAATGGTAGTTCAACCATCTTTGCTATATGGGATAAAGTGTTGACCAATTAAAAATTTACATGTTCAGAAGAAGCAGGTTGCAGAACTGAGGATGCTGAGATGGATGTGTGGACATATCAGGAGTGACAGGATTAAGAATGAGATCATTCGGGAGAAGCTAGAGATAGCCCCCATGGCTGACAAGATGAGGGAAGCGAGACTGGTTAATTTGGATATAGATAGAGAAGGAGTATCGACGCTTCTGTTAGGAGGTGCGATAGGTTGGATTTAGGGGATACATGGAGGGGTAAAGGTAGACCGAAGAAGTATTGGGGGGAGGTGATCAGACAAAATATGCCGAAACTTTATCTTACCGAGGACATGACCTTAAATAGAAAAGAGTGCAGGTTGCGTATTAGAGTAGAGGGCTAATAGATTGGTCGGGGTAGGTTGATATACGACTTTGTGATAGTAGGTTAGTAGGAGTAGTGATATCTTTACATCGTATATTGTCATGATTAGTCCTATTTATTTACTTTTAGCATATTTACATTGTTTTTATATCTTGTGTTGTCATTTTCTATTTTGATATGTCAATTTTAGCATATTTGCATACTATCATGTGTTTTTCCTTAGTAGTTGCTCTTTCTGTTCCCTTTCTTTTCTTTTCTTTTTTCCACATGTTGTTTATTCTTCTTATGAATTTTTGAGATGAGGATTTCCACGAAACAGCCTCTCAACCTCTATGAGGTAGTGGTAAGGTCTGTGTACATTCTACCCTCCCCACACCCCACTTGTGGGATTCCATTAGATATGTTGTTGTTATTGATAATATGAAATTATAATTTGAAATAAAATATGATAGATAAATCTAAATAGTGGCAAACTTTTGAGCAATGGAATAAAAATTTAGAAATAAATTTAATTTCTTTAAAAAAACAAAAACATATATATTTATTTATATTCTATCAAAAATAAATAGTTAGTAAGAATATTAGGTAACTGACAAACTATGAGAAAAGTACATAGTAATGTAAGGATATTAGAATAATGCAATAAGTAATGAGTCAAGACCAAATTAGAAAACAAGTTACAAATTTTGGTGTAGAAAAGTTTGAAGGAAATAGCTTTTTTAGACGAGAAAGTGTTTTTTAATATAATAATAAAATAATAAATTATGTATACCACATAACTAAAATCTCAATAGATAACGACACATTAAAATATTAAAATCTAATCAACATAAATTTAAACACAATATATTCAAATACAAAGAAAAATACCCAACTGCTTATAATGGATAACATAAAAGAATTCACGAAAAATTATACTAGTAAAAGTAATTAAATACAATTTAAAAAATCTATATTATATTAAAAGCGTAAAGATCCTTAGAAATGTTGTTTGAACTTTTTGTCCTTTATTAAAAAATTCCGCTTTAGCTAAAATTATTTTTTCACTATTTCTCTACAAATATTATATCATGATTTTAATGATACTAAATATTGACTATAATAAACATTCGATAAATTAAAGAGTTTAAATTATGAGTTTAATTTTGGTGCATTGTCAGTGTACTTAATTTTTACACGATCAGGTAATATTGACCTGATATTGTAGGTTACCAAGAAATATTTCTTTATAATATTTATTTACTTACTTTTTTTTAAATAAATAAAACACAATTATTATTTTTTCTCTTTTTTTCTGTTTCTCTCCGTTTCACCCTCTCTCTTCCTCTTTGGCAAATAGTTTAGTTTTTTTTATTGACTTCTTCCACTACAATCTGACTATATTTTTTCTTAATTGTTCTACAAGCATATACATCAACTGCTTTCTCCTGCACTATGTAGTCTTTTGTATATTCTCTTTTCAATACATAAAAATTGTATTTTTATATCTA